>VZTU01037896.1:0-16990 GCA_013400835.1 Zapornia atra | reverse complement strand
CTGGGGCTTCACCAAAAGCCACTTCCCTCCCTCTGCCTCCTGCAGTGAGGTAAGGCAGGGCTTGTTCTGACCACATCAGTCCCAGGAGGTACCAGCCCACTGACCTTTCCTGAGGTCGAAAGCCCTTGAGTGGGTGAGGGTTTATTTTGCCCTGAGCAGTCCCAACCCTGCCCCACGGAGCCCTGGCTGCTGCCCTGCCCACTGCAGGCAGACAAACTGAACTAACACCCACCAGAGGATTTCCAGCCAGTCTGATCACTCCATCACTTTGCTTGTCCCTCCCTTCTTTTTGGCCTCAGCTACTTACACAGCACCTGGGAAGAGACAGGATTCCTTTAAGGATCCTTGTGCAGCTCCTTAGCTCAGCCAGCATGGGAGCACATGAGGACACTTATTTAAAACATGGACACCACAACCTAGAACTTCAGTTCCCACTTCCCTGCAAGCCCATCAGCTCACAGGCAGTCTCTCCCCTTGCACCCAGGCAGGACGGCTTCCCTCTCCCACTGCTCACACCTCCTGTGAGGCTTTCCCAGCCTTCCCCTGGAAACATCACCCTCACCAAAACAACAACACAAAGATGAAACTAACTGTCCTTACAAGCCTTTACAGACATGCTCAGATCAATCTGAGTGACATATTCCTGGACACGCTGAATTGGAGAGCTTGGGCTCAGCCGTGCGCACCAGCTCGCTGTCTGGGAACAGATGCTGGGCACTAGGACCATGCATCCTACTGCTCCCAGCACAATCCCAGGGCTTAAACTCCCAAACTTTGTCCAGTTTGTCTTTAAACCAAACCTGGCCCATTCCAGGAGACGCACTGGGACGTGAAGCCAGAAGTGCAGAGGTTTTACTGGGAGAAGAGTACCTGGGCTGCACTCTGTCAGAGGGTGAGCCGAACTCGGAGAGCATTTCCCCTTAAAACCCACCAGATCTGTTAAGCCTACAGGATGCTCAGGACTGACATGGCATGCCCAGCTTCTGCTGAAACACCCTGGTGGTTTGGGACAGGCCAAATGCAGGTTCCCCAGGCAGGGCTCAGCACTGGCTTGGCAGGCTTGGGGAGCCATCGCCCTTCTGCTGAGAGTCACCAGGTACCTGGGGTCGGGCCGGGCTGCCAGCTCCCGGGAGGAACAAAGCCTCTTCCCACCATGGAGCCTCACATTTCCGCTCTGTGCGGGTGGTCTGACAGATGCCTGGGAGGGATGGAGCCAGAGGGGCAGGTGAAATGGTGGAAAGAGTGGCCAGACCCAAACCTGCCTCTTCATAACCTACCTTTGGCTCCCAGGCTAGAAGCCCAGGTGGTATCCCATGGTTCCCAGTGAAACCACACAACAGCGGCTCTCGCCTGGGGCTGAAACTCCTGCACATGACCCAAATCTGGCGCCTCAGACCTCCTGAGGCACCAGGTTTGGGTCATGTGCTGGAGTTTGGGCCGCTCCAGCCAGATGTGTGAGGAGTGGCCGTGGCCCTGTTTAACACAGGCATCTCTCACGCTAAGAAGTGATGCAGCCAGCTGACAGCACTTGTCTGAGGATACCAGCAGGTGCAAGGTAACGGCACAAATGCACCGTGCAGGCCGATAACCAACACACTGGGGAAACCCCTCATCTGCGTCACCTTGACGAGACCCTGGTGTCCGGCTGACGTGCGCATGTCGCCTTTACCCCGATGGGATGGCATTAGCTGGCTGGCTCCTCAGAGCTCCTCTACAGCTACTGCCAGGACAGGCCAGGGCAAGGCGCGATGTCTCACACGGCTTCAATGCCGAGTACGGATCCCTGGGAGTCTCCAACTGCTGCAGCCACCCACCTGAGCACAAACCCAGCGCAAGCTCCGTCTGGCAGCTCCCTTTAGATTTCCTTCTGCCCTGGTCACAGTTCCTGCCCTGCCAGACTGGCATGCCGTGCCAGGCATTGTCTGTCCCTCTGGAAGTGGCACCAAGCCAGGACAGGCTCGGGAATGTGTGGGCCAGTTCACTGAACAGGAATGTGACTGCACGGCCAGGCCTGACCCAGATCCTGCTGGTGCTATGGAAGGATGCTGTACTCATCCTGGGGGGACAGTCCCAGCAAGAAAGCAGTCCCACTGGGGCTGCAGGACCCCAGAATAGGGGTAAGCTGCCAGAGATGCTCTGCAGAAGAGCCCCTGCTCCCTTCCCACCTGCCCGGCTCCCTCCCCGTGCCCTATCACAGCTGCTGCCTGTGTGGTGCTAGCTCCAACGCTCAGTCACTTAGGGAACACCTCAAACTTGCCGAGCCAGGAGAAGAGTGGATCATTTGTAGCCATTTTAGGGTAATCTGTGAAAGGGATCCATGATTACCTACTGGAGGGAGGAAACTAGGAGAGGAAGGAGCCCTCTCCCACTACTGGATCAGTTCCAGAGCCACACAGCTGTATCCCCTGGGAACAGGAACCAGCTCCACCAGTGCAGCCTGCCTCCATCGCTTACACTTGAGCACAGTAAAACCACGTACTTAACCAAAACATCCACAGCAATAACAGCCCTCCCCCAGTGCTTAGGTCAGGCCTTTGAGCATGCTGAGAAGCTGAAACGTGCCCTGTTTGGGCCACAGGACCACTTTGCATGGGTTAATCCTGAGCACTAATGACAGCTCCGAGGACAGAACCTGCTCCCAGCAGAGGGTCTGGTCACTCACTAGCAAACTCGGAGGCTTTGCAACCAAAAGAAACACATTTTTGAGGATGCCACTTCACCAGCCCAACCTGCCGTGGACTCACATTACACAAACTTCACCTGACTCCAGCTCAGATCCACCCACAGATCTGTGCCGTGGGACCAGGAAACCGTTCCGACTTCTTCCCCGCTCTCGCTCCCAGCACAGCCTCTGAGTCAAATGGAAAGCAGCCACACCACAAAGGTGCAGTCACACGGAAACGGGCTGAAGCACCTTAAACTCTAATCCCTTTGCAATGGGGAAACAGGGATGTGGAAGGAAAGGATCATCTCCTCCAGCCCAGCAAATGCCAAAGTCGAACATGCTTGTCATCAGCCCAGCATCAGCCACATCGCCTGCTCCACACACTCTCAGCCAGACCAGCTTCCCTCGTTCCTGTGGGCAAGGGAAGAGTCTGGCCTCCTAATTTGCACAGTATGTAGGAGAATAGGAGCCTAGTCATGGCCAGGGACCCGAAAGCACTGCCACAATCCAAACAGCTACCATCAGTTATACAATGCCTCGCATGTACTCAGCTGGGGCCACAGTGCTTTAATGCCATTGTTGTCTTGGGAGGGTGGGGAGAAACAATACTGCAGGGCATGCAGAGCAGACAGGAGGGAGGAAAGGCTTCGGCACTTCCAAGCATGCATTTTGGGAGAGGCAGCATCTGCCAGGACTTTGGGAAAAGTTAAGCAGCAGAGTTTTCCCCTCCTGGAGTCTGCGGCTTCCTCCCAGCACAGGTACACATGCGACGGGTCTTAAGCTCCACAAATCGGGTCTCTGTATGAGGACAGATGTGGTCAGCATACAATCTTAGGGCACCAAACCCCTTTTCTCTGGCACGCCTTGATCCCCACCTGCCAGAGACAGGAACCACTGGCTTGTGAAATAACCCTCGATACTGCAAAGGGCAGGAGACATGCAGAGCCATGACATGCTAATGCCAGCCTGGCCCATGAGCACACACTCTGAGGGCACAAATCTTTCCTACAGCCCAAACCTGATCTCTGCTGTGGAGGAGCTGTGTGCCCTGCCCCACAGCTGGGTCCTGGCTGAGCAGTCCTGCCCAGCAGGCTGCCACAGCCCTCCTAGCTTTCCTTCCTGGTCCCCAATGCAGGGAATCCAGAGCACACTGGCAAGTCCCAGCCCTGGGCTCGTTAGCTAACGACTGCTTCGTCCCAGGGGTGGCTCAGCTACTGGGAGGTTTCCCACATGTCAGCTGTTGGGTCAGCCAGGGACATGCAAGTTCCCAAAAGGAGATTGGCAGATGCACCCAAAACTGCCATCCATGATCGTCCCAGATGAAACTCAGCTCCAGCAAAGCAAGGAGTAAGTCAAGCACATTACATATAAACCTGTCACACACCCTCCATGCTCAGCATTAAGGGATATTTAAATACTGGTACTGTTTTTGCCCTGTTTTTTGTGATCTGAGATAGAATTTGGGCAGTTTTTCATCCTAATGAGATTTTTACTAGGGAAGAAGGGACAAGCAGCCCAAAGCCTTTCTCTCTGTGTCAGGCAGGGTCAAGATACCAGCAGTTTATTCATCCTCCACCACCAGCCAGCAATTCTCATCTCAGACAGTGGTCCTTCACCATAACTTGGGTACCATTCCCTTACTGTAGGAGATAGGAAGTGTGAATATTAATCCTGCACACATCTCCTTCTCTCAGGGATACCAGGGAAGTGCCTCACACAGCTCCACAGTGGTACTCTTCAAATCCCTTCCTTGGGCATCCCCTCTACATCAGGAAGCGCTGATATGTTGGAGCACAGCTGCCTCGAATGGGGAAGGAGCTGGCAGCTGGCTAGGAGAACCAGCAGGCCGCTCTCCTGCGGGTTGGGGTTTGGGTTGTTTTGTTGAGAAGCTGAGTACAAGGTCACTTTTGGAAAAAAAAAAAAAAGTACAAGGTGTCCTTTGGTTCCAAGAGCCTCACGTATTTACGGAGCTACACCAACAAACACCGCAGTATTTTAGTCACTTCCCGGCCTGTCTGCTGCCATTTCCTCTCTGGTGTCCCAAACTCTCCATCTCCCTGTCCCCAGGAAGCCTCTCCCTGCCGTGCCACAGCTCCTTCTACTTCAGGCGACCACAGCACCCCTCATTCCTCTTCCTGTGCTGCCTCCTCCTTTCTGCCTGCCAGGTTTCCAGAGCAGCCCACCTGGTCCAAAGCCTCCCACAACCTTCCCTTCTTCCTTTGGAGGAAAGATGTTGCCATGAAGACTACAGCCAAGTTTTATTCCCTCTCCTCAACTCCTCCTTCCAAACTCACCTTGCTGCAGGAGTTACGACCTACACCCAAGCACAGAATGGTGTGATGATCAGAGGTCTCTCATTCACCCCTGAGCATCCTCACCGGGTGCCTCCTGGCCACCCATCGCTCTGTAGGGTTTCTTTGCTAAGATGCACCCAGAGTGGTAACAAACCAATGAGTTCAACTCTCCTCTGTTTATGAACTCAACTCCCCACACGCTTCCACAGTGAAGGGCTCTTGCCTAGGGAAGTTCAGACCTTCAACACCCAAGCTCATCGATGAGTGTTTTAAGCCTGAGCGAGTACCTATGGCGAACAGGAGCATCTTGAGTTCAGCCTCCAAGACACCACACTGAGATCTGCCAGAAATTAAGAGCCACCCCCCAAGTGTCATGCAAGATCAGTGGAAAGGGGTCCTGTTTCTGTGGGAAGGCACAAGGCACAGGCAACTCCCAGCAGGAGGACAAACAAGCCGGGAATCAGCAAGGCCGCAGTGGCACAGAGCAGGTGCCGGTGCCAGAACTGGCTACGCAGGGGAGACACTCCCTTGCAAGTACTTTCAGATAGGGCAGCGAGCACACAGATTACCACAGCCAATCACCAGGCTGCCAGGTCACTGCTTATCTTGCACACAAGAGCTTTTCCTTTCTATATTCCTCCCTGGCAAGCCTGCGCCTTCCCTCACAGCTCCTGGTCCAGGCTCACAGCTCCTGGTCCACACAAGCACATTACTCATGTTTCTATGCTCCTCCCCACCTTCATTCCTCCCAGCTTCTCCTCAACTCCTCTTCCTCCTAAGCATGGGAAGCAATAGCTGAACTGCACCATCTCCTGTCCCCTCAGGGCACAGAGGGTCCTACAGAGGCGGGCCCATAGCATTCTGTTAACTGTGGGGCTCTGCAGAGCCCTTTGCTTTGCCAAATCAATGCCAGTGCCCCAGAAGTGACCAATACAGCAGTCCTGAGCTCCCAACTCCCCCAGCTAGTAGGAGGCCTGCAGCAGGATCTGCAGAGAAGGCCATACTCCCACGAGCAGGAGATCCAGGACTACCTGTCAGTGGCTGAGTGTCTCAGGGAAGCCTGGAGGCCAGCCCGATGTTCAGACCAACTAGCAGCTGGATGATTTTAGCAGCTCTGCGTGCCCCACCTACCAGCGATGACTCCCTGGACAATGCTAAACCACCTCCTCTGCTGCCTGGTTTCACCACAGGAACCCAAGAACTAACCCAGCAGGTTTCATGCCTCCCATCATCTCTCGGGATGTGAGGAGCAGAACTGGCATATCCCAGGTAGCACATTCCCAGACAAAGACAGACTCAAAGCACTAGGCTAAGGACTAAACCAGAATCTCTGCAGAACTGGAGCCCTTCCAGGCTTCGCAGCTCCAGGAGGGATTCCTATCACGAGCGGGGCTGGCAGTGTTTCAGAATGAACAGGGAGAATGCTTTGGTTTGCACTTTTGGGTTACGAATTTGGATGTACACAAGGAGTAATTGGGGAATTGGAGCAAGGCTGAAAGAGGCAGGTGGGGAAACTGCACCAAGGGGCCGAGGAGAACTCCAGCAGCTGCTGCTAAGCCACACACTGACCAGCCGGAGCAGCAAAGCCACGAGACAGAGAAACGCCCTGGATCAGATCACACAGATGGACAAGTCTGGCTGCAGTCCCAACAAGGAAACACTGCTCCTAGGAAAGGACACAGCTTCTCCCTCCTGTCACCTACAGCAGATTTCACATGCAGCCACTGTCCCGGCTAGCTCTGATGGCACTGGCCACCCTCAGACTGCTCATACCCACCTGCCACAGCACCCTGGGACCAGCACAAACCCTGCCCAGATGCTAGGGGCACTTGAGGAAGCTCAGGAAGGACAACCAAATTTTCTGAACTCCTTTAATTACCTCCCCCCACCTTCCAAACCAGAAGGAATCAGGGGAAAAAACCTCAACAGCCTGCTGTGTGGAGCCCTTTCCTGCCAGGGAGTCCCCAGCATGCCTGTTACGCAGGCAGGTAGGTGTGTTACCTCCTACTCCTTTCACTTCGCTCACAAAGGCAACAGAGCATCCCCAAAATGGAACAAAGCAGCCCTGACTTCTCCAAAACAGCCAGGTTTTGAAAGTGACACACTCTGAAGACACCTTCCCCTCTGGGGAAAGGGCGGGCTGTTTGCCTCCAGGCTGCTGAGCCCGCAGAGACCCAGCACAAGGGCCAGATGGGGCCACGGGCATTGAGAGACAGAGGCACAGCTGATGTAGCATTAGTAGGTCAACACTACGCAGCTCCACTCCTTTCTGGGCCAGGCATGGCACCCTTCTGTCCCCCACAGGCTGAGAGTTCAGAGGATTACCTTGGATTTTGCAGGGCAGAAGAGCTCAAGCTCCCAATTTCTCAGTGTTCCAACCCAGCTCTGCAGAAACCTGTTGCCAGTCGTGCCCCATCACACAAACCCAGCAAGGGTTGACCACAGAAGCACTCGGATAGCAAGAGCACAGGAAGTTTCGGGGGTTTGTATGGCAATTCCTGCTGAACCGATGCGGTCCTTTAAGGAGAACAGCAACAGGCTGCCCAAATTGCAGGCTGCAGGGCCTGGAATGCTTGCGAAGGAGGAAAACCACCCAAGGCCATGCAGAAGAACATGGACAGCATGTGAAACCATCTACTAGGAAGAGTATTTCCTCTGAACTCTGCACTGTTACGTCACCACTGCACACAGCCCCTCCGCCCTGTTCCACAAGTGACTGCCCCTTCCTTACTCCAAACAGGGCAAAGGGGCTCAGGAGCTCAGTGACACCAGGAAATATTTACCCATGGAGAGTTATAGACCCTGAGGCGGTCTAGCCTGAAAGGAGCACACGTTGCCAGCCCCTTCCTTTCCACTTGCCTCAGCTCCATAGCAAGGTGACAGCTCCTGCGAGCTGGGGTACATGGGAGAGCAAGGAGGAAGGAGCAACTCTCAGGCAGAACAGTGCAGGCCGGCCTCTTAGCTTCTCCCCCCCACTTTTAAATAGAGGCTTTTCTGCTCTTACACCTTCTGATTGTTCTTCTCCAAGCTCTGCAGCACCATGACTCTCCTGTCTGCCCCCGCAGGCTTTCACCACTGCCTCGTGAAAAGTTAGGCAAAGCAAGAGGAAACATCCCCTCCGCATCTCACTCGCAGCAAGAATGTGCCTCGCTGGTTGGCATCTGCTTCTCTAGGTAACGGTGCCACCAAGCACTGTTCCGATCCTTGTCCCAGTGCCTTTTCTCTCCAGCTCTGCCAGGACTGGCCAAGACACAACAGCATGATCCTGCAGTCAGTCCCCAACCACAGACAAGGATTATTACACCCCAGAGTCTCTTCCTTAACAGAAACCGGTGCATGAGGGACAACTTCACTGAAATCGTGGGACAGCTAAAACCCTAGGATACAGGGAAAGACAGGAAGCAACCCCGTTTCATGTACTGTAGGGAGGAATGTTTACCCTTCCACTCCCCATGACCCCACCAATACACCTTGCCAGCCCTCCTCGCCACCAGTACATCACATGGTACGCAGCTGCCTCTTGCTGGGACGGGGACACACGGCACGGAGTGTTTCCTAACTGCACCATGGAGGCAGAAGAGCATTTGCTCCTCAAGCTGCTGCCTGGCAGCACTGACAAGACCTGAGGGGTACGAGTTAGAGAGGGAATGTGCTCTCACGGCTCCTTGGCCTCCCAAAATCATTAGCACCCTTGCCAAGGGAGACCTGCAGGTACCTGGTGGTGGGCAGCACAGGGAGTTCAGGCTGTTGTGGAAAGGGGAGAACATCAAAGTTCCTTACAGCCTCAAAAGGCCGAGGTCCTGCCCTAAGCTCCTCTGAAAAGGAGTCAAGCTGGGACCACCACAAGCACTGGTACAGCAAAGAGCTTGGCCTGTAGCTCAACTAGCCTGAGACCATCCAAACCAGAAGATGCTGTCATGCTAGTTTCAAACTTAATATTGACAGGTTTTTGACAAGGCCTTTGTAGAAGCACGGTCACCAATACCCTCATCGTATCAGCTGAAACGGTCACATCCCATTTTCCAGATGGGGGCACATACCTATCCCAGTGGGAGGGCTCTGCACAGGTTTGTTCTGTCTGACCCCCACCCTAAGAACATCAAACCTCTCCGAGATCTCAGGTTCTCCAACCCGACCAGAGACAAATTCTGAGATACATGCTCCCCACCCTTCTGAGTGCTTCTGACAGCTTCATGTCTGCAGTATCTAATTCTGGGGTTAGCTCTTCTGCTTCTCCCAATGCAACCAAGCAAGAACTTTGCACCGTTCTCTGCCACAGTGCAACAACATGCAGTGATGCAGCAGGGTATGCTATGTTCTTCCTCATCTTCTACCTCTTCCACCTGCCTTGAATCTCTTCCACCCAAATAAAAGCAGGTCAGAGGCACTGTGTAGAAAAGCCCGTGAACTCCAAAGTCATCTCCAGCAGCAAATCAAGCTTTCCAGCGCTCAGGCTGCCCACTCAGAGCTCACGCAGCATCAGTTCCTCTGGAATTCCGTCAGTAGCAGCACCAGCCATCTCACCCTGAGGACAAGGAATTGCTTTCCCACATATGTTTCCAGGAAACAGTGTTACACACCACCTTGTTTCTCCCTCTTCTGAGCATCCCACCATTCCCTATGCTCCATTTCTCCCCCAAACCTACTCAGAGATCCGTGGATCCCTGTCTGGTGACTCCCAACAGTCAGCCAACAATAAAGAGATACTTCGAGTACAGGGACTGTTCTCCTAACTTGTTGGTGCCCCTCCAGCTGGGATAGCCCTGTGAAAACCTACTCCTGGAATAGGAGACACAGGAACAAGATCCAACTACTGAAGTTACTTGTGAGTTACAACAAGTGCTCCTGCACTGCCCAGCTGCTCACTCACTGCAGCTTCCAGGACATGCTCAAAACACAGCCTGGCTCAGGCCAGGGAGAAAACCAGCAGAGACACTCACTTTCCTTGCCATCATCCTGGTGGCTTGCAGGACACATTCTCCCAAGGACCAGCACACCTGCATCTTTCAGGATCCAAATGCTCATGGGGATTTCTAAAGCTTTCCAAGGATCACCTTCAGTTGCCGCCTGCTGCCACTGAAGAGCTGCCCAGACCAAATCTGAACGGCCCCTGAATTATTTAGAGCTCCATTATTACACCCAGGTCATCTGCAATGACTTATTTGTAGTGTCTTTAGTTTGAGGTGGAGGCATGTGGGGGAAATTAATTACCCTACTTACACAGGTCCTGTCTAGACTAGGAAATTGAGGTGTGTCCAGCAGATTAGCAACATTTGGCCAGGCAGGTTTCACACAGGGCTCTCCAGCAGACAAACTCCGAGCCCTTTCAGGCAGCAGGAGGGAAGATCACTTGGCAGGGCCAAAGATTGCCCACAGCAGATTTCATGGGATGTGGGGGGACATGTGTGATGTACAACCACCCAGATCCTCACCCCAGTGCATGTGGCTCATCCCTTGCTTCAGCCTCTGCGGGAACTACACTGACAGGCTCATCCTAGCACACACAGGTGAACGGGACCAGCGCTGGGAAAGCCCGTATCCAGCGGGACTGGTCCCTGTCAAGCACAGTGAGATCCGAGGGTGACCAGTGCCAGGGATCATCCTCTGGCAGCGAGCAGCAGCACAGGAGAATAAACAAGAAGGCAGAAGGACGCTGAGGGGAAGGGATTGCTGCCTGTGTCCTGGTGCTGGGACAGTGTGAGCTGGTCAAGACAGAGCAAGGGCAGCCACCTGACCAACACAGGAAGGATGAGCAGCTGCTTGCTCCTCTCTGCTACCTCCCCAGACGTAAGCCGTGTCCTGTGGGTCCACGGCCTGCTCCCTCCTGACTTCCACGTTCAGCTTTGAGGCTGTCTATCCCCTTGGCTGCGAAGGATAAGGGATGGAATTGTCAGGAGTCTGTCATGTAGACAGCAATGTTCACGGGCCTCCCTGACCCCACAGGTTATGTCCTGCACTTGACATCACCCCAACCTGCAGAAAGGGATCAGTACCACGGATATGAACTACTTGGAAACCACAGGATTAGAGGCACTCTGGCCCTGGGCACCCTCAGAGCCAGCCTTGCTTCCCCTCAGGCACAGGCAGGGCACACATGAAGGTGCTGGTGCCACCCCACCTCACCGTACACATGGCAGCAAGAGAAACCTTTTCCTCCATGTTCCCCCAGCTTCATCCCTCAGCTGATGACTCCACATACTGCAAAGCTCACGTGAACTCTTGCCCAGGGGGCAGCGTGGACACCAACATGTAGAGACAGGTTTTCCGGCTGCTGTTTCCAGGAGAGGCCTCAGTTTTTGGCTGGTAGGGACAGGCAGAGGCCTCCTCTCAGGTTTCAGGTAAGGATCTGACCAGAGGGCAGGGCAGGGCAGGACATGGCCTGCCCCAAGCGATGGGAGAGACAGAGGCATTTCACACTCCGGCTCCCCCTTATCTCGGTTATGCTCAGCACCCAGAGAACTTAACAGCTGATGGGTCTCCTCCTCCACCAGCCCATTTCCCCTCACAGGTGTCACAGTGTCCATCAAGTAAAATGAGGGTGTCACTACACCCACACAGGGATGGTTGCTGGGGACAGGCACCACCATACCTTCAGCAGAGGCTGTGCTTGACCCCAGAGAGCACCCGACTGCCCCGCGGGAGGGGAGGATCCACCACAGGCTCTCTCCAGCAGCAGAGCCAGTTTAAGAGGTTCCTACCCCACCCCTTCTCCCCATCTCAGCCTGCCACCTCTCCCGTCTCCTCAGGTTTGCTGGTGGGGCAGCTCACTCTCTAGCCCAGCACAGACAACGATTTGGATTGGATGCTCCCTCCTGCCAACTTTTGTCTCAGGCAGGATCCACAATTCCCAGAAGGAGCATTCAGTGTGGGGCATCAGCTCCCCAGGCACTGACGGAGGGAAGAGAACCTCTTAAACCAGCTCTGCAAGGCAGGCAATCCTAACTTGGAACCACACCCAAGATACAGGCTGCTGACCTGACAGTAGCAAGGAGATCACTACGGGCAGGATTTATCATCAGGGTAATGGTGGTCTCAGCTCTGCTCCCCCAAGCCATTCCCAAGTGATCCTGCACTGAGCGCTGCCACAGAAAGCCTATGGCACCTTCAGCCCTGTGCTAAACCCAACTCATCATTCACAGGCTCACTAGTCTTAGTTTGCAGCAAAGGCTTGACACAATTAGCCCCAGAACAGACAGGAGGAGAGGTTCCCTCACACTTCCAGCACCCAGGAATCCTCAGAGACTCCCCCGCAGAAGGACAGGCAGACACCAGCCCTGCATCGCATGAAGCCCATTGGCACCTCCACAGTTGCACACAGATCTGGACAGGTAAAGCGGCTTTGTGTGCAGCTAAGACCAGAGCAGTGGAGGAGTCCACCGGGCACTGCGACAGTGAGGCCAGCACACCTCAGCACCAGCACGCCAAGAAACTGTTGGGTCACACCACCCTCGGGTGGCAGCTTGGAGATGGACCAGCCAGCTTGGCCAGCAGCCCCAGGAGATTCCTTCTCTGCTGATGACCCCACCAAATGTTACAAAATCAAGTAAGTTACACATGTGCAACAGTTTCTCCACAGACTAGGAGCTCATCTCCCTAGGCAGCACAAGTCAAGGTACTCGGTGGGCAGCCTGGAGTGGATAGAGCATCCCAGCCCCACAGCACTTCTCTTTTCCCAAGCCGTTAGGCCAGAGCCGGAGCTGCTCACACTGCCACTCCTGCCTCGAACAAGTCTGGGCTCCTGCTCCAGGTGCCAACGCACCCTTGGACTCCTCGCAGGGAGCTGAACAGCTTGGTATGATGTGGGCCGGGTGCGACCACCCAGTGACAGCCAGAAGAAGACTTCTAAGCATCAGAGAGGGACCGTCGCATTTTGAGTGCCAGGGCTACAGCTTACAAAGCCAGCCCCTTGCTCTGGACCCAAGGAGCAGCCACACATGGGAAGGCCTGGTAGAAAACTACTCTGCAGTGCCTGACAAGTGCCATCCTCTGCTATGCTCACAGTGTAGGGAGGCCCGGCTCAACCTCTGGGTCCCTTAACCCGCTGCTGTGCATGCTTTCCCCACTCAGGCAGCATCCCATCGCCCTGTCAGCTCACAGCTCCTCCCGCAGTTTAACCATTTCGGATGTGAGAAGCCCTCCCACAGGTGTCCCTGCATCCCGACCGACTCACCCAGGCTTTCAGAACCTCGAGAGTCAGGGATGCAGAACCCCAAATAGGAGACCAGGCAGAGTTCTGTGCTGCCCGATGCAAGCAGTGTACTGCACAGGGGCCTGCGAACTGGCAGAGGACTCTTGCAGGAGCACAACAACGGAAGCAGAGGTGAATTTCTCCTCAAAACCCAGATTTTTCACTAATACTGACAAATCTGTCCAGGAAACATAAACAGATGTGATTTTTGTTGAGCCAGAGGAAGGTAACGTCATCGCTCACGAAACGCTCAAGACCTCCTCTACACCCTGATGGGAACCAGTCAGCCAAGAGACACTGCTGGTGTCATTGCTGCCCTACATCAGACAAAAAGCTTCTTTCACCACCTCGGGCCGCTGGTACCACCAAACCAGACTACTTGTGAAACGAATCCCGTGTCTCCACCACTATGAAGCGCTCTGGCCAAGGCTGCCTGGCTGGTAAGACTACCATCACGCTTGGATTTGATATTTAAAAAACCCCACACGTTTATTCTTTTGCTATCACACCCACATCGATCCCCAGATACACACAAGAAACACAGCTCACAGCAGCAGAAACATTCCATACTGCCAGCCACCCGCTTCCCTGCCTGAAACTTAGTACTTAAAACCCACTCCTGAGACCAAGGCACAGGTAGGAGCAGGATATTCCAAGTCGTATCAGGCATTCCTGGCTTCCTGGATAATTCACCTGTGACACCTCATTCCACAAAGGCCAGAAACATCAGCTGAGAGAAAGCTCCCCACATTTGAAAGCACGTACCTCGAAAAGAAGAGGTATTTTTAAAGGTCCTTCAACAAGGGAGCATCACTGGGACAGCAAGAGAGCATAACGAGGTGGAAGCTCCCAGGAAAAAGTGAAAGAGGTGGCATGAAGTCAGCCTCACCTACTGCACAGGGGTCATGCCTCCTCCTCTTCCTCTTGGCAGCAGAGACAACGTGCCCACGAGGCCACGGAAGCCTAGGTGAGCCTCCGCCTCTGCTTGCTGCCCACGTGGCTTCCCAAGCCACTTAAGCACCGAGCTCATCAGCGAGCAGTCATTTATCCAGCTTAGTACCTTCTGCTGGAGTCCAGGCCACCCACAGCAGGACAGCGATTCCCCAGCGACTTTCAGTCTGTAACTATTTTGACCCGATAAGTTCCTGGCTCCCGGTTCTCTTCAACTGTCTCTCTTTGTCCAGCCATTTTGGGTACTTCAGCTGATCAAAGCGTAGCTGAGATTGTAGTTTAATCAAAACCATAAGCTGGCAGCACCTTGGTGAGAAGCTATCCTCTAGAAACGGTCAAACCTCCCAGTCAAACCAGTACCTTGGGCTGTGTGCCGCACGATTACGGGAACAAGTGGATCAAGAGGAGGTGGGACTGCTGCTTGCAACGGTGTCACTAAGTTAAAGCATCAGGGGGAAAAACCCAAGCCATCTTGAGGGGCCCACAGATGTACTGCTGTTTGGTTTGGGTTTGGTTTTGGGGTTTTCTGCGTGCAAGCATCATCTCAGAAAAGAGAAAAGATTAAATCCCACTTCAAATCACAGTCGCTTTGGTTTCCCGAAGCAGGCTGAGCTGGCTGACTCCAGGGACAGACACCTGCCACTGGACCATCTAGTACACAATCCTCTCTGCAAAACACAAACATGCAGCAGACACCATGCAGCAGCAGGAGAGAAGGGTGCTTCCAGTAAACCGGGCATTCGGACAGCCCCAGTCCATGCAGTGTCCTCCTCTCTGCAGGGAACAGCTCCGGAAGAACTGCTGCTACCCTCACTAGAGGGTTTCTATCCCCAGGCCACTTACGAGGCGCATGCGGGCTCCAACTCCCCAGCACCCTTTCTACGGCTGGGCACACAGCAGTGACAGAAGAGCAACAAGAACTGCTTGCTCACGCTGCTGATTTCAGGGTATTAAAGGATAAGGATTTACCTTGACAGGCAGCACCCTGAAGGTGAGGGTGCGCATACTGCCCTGACACAGAGCGGCATGGAGCCAACACTCACTCTTCCAAGCGAGTTGACAGCTGCCTCCAAACAACTCAAAACTGACCTGTGGGAGAAACAGCAGCTCTCCTCCTTCTCTGGGATCTCCGGGAGCATCACCCTGGACTCTCAGAGCAGCTGATCCTAAATGACTCATGGTTACAGCCCAAATCCCAGACCAGCAGCTCCGTGCAGCCCCCTGACCAGCAGCGCAGGCATCAGACAAGCCAGAGATCCTGACAGAACCAAACTACAGCTACCTCCAAAAGTGAGCACCAGGAGAAGACACGCGAACGTGCGCACAGGCACAAGTAAATCCCAGCTTGAAGCTGAAGCTAGTTTTCTCAGATTTCACAGCACACACAGATCGAGTCTGGGTCAATTTAATGGCAACACCCCGTATTTCTGCTTCTCTGCTTGTTGCATGCACACAAGGAAGGCCTGAGCACCAGAAACTCCACTGACACATACTTCATAGTGCCCTCCAGCAGCTTTGCAAAGCCTCTTACCCGGCATCAGCCCCCAGCCCTCCCCTCTTCCAGAGTTCAGCAGTCAAGCACCCTTCGTTAAGGCAAACCCCGTGGCACACACAGCACCCACAAAACCACCGGGCCCACTGCCAGCTGAGCTGATACCTCGGGGCAGGCTGCAGCGATCCACCACACAACTTTTTTTGGGATTTTTTGTCTTTTAAACCTGTTGCCTGTAAAAGCCTTTTCTTGCTTCAGTTGCAACGGAACCAAGAACAGAATTTGACTGTTAAGGGCCAATACTGACCAGTCTTTGGCTGTAACGGATCCTTTCTTCTTCAGGCTCCATCTCCGACTCTTCTGAAGAGAGTGAGAAGGACACTCCAGGGCTGCTGTCTTCCTCCTCTTCCTCCTTTGAAGTCAGAGGGAAAGCATGAAGCAGGCCAAGATAGACCTGAGACGCCTATACCCCTTGTTTGTTTGCTCATTTCGAGGCCGGTTCCATACCACTGTTCAGGGCTAAGCAAACACTGTTGACAAGCCCACCTCAACTTTTAACATTCCCATTCTAACTTTTGGCGTGACCTAGGGGAAATGACTTTACCAGCTGTCCTGTAACACAACATGAGCCATTGGTTTCAGACCAGGAAGAAACCTCCGTTCCACACTACCACCAGCACAAGCAGAAGCTCGCTCAGCCCGCAGTGGGATACCAAACAGGCAAGCTGCTCTCAAACACCCGACAGCAGCTGGGGAGCAGCCTGGTTTCTCCCAAGTGCAAGATTAAACGTAAAGAACCAGCTCTGCCCAGCAACGTGACTGCCATCCTCTGCATATGCTGGACCATGGCAAGGACAGAACGCCTCCCGGGACCGGGGCAGGCATACGGGATCTCTCCTATGCACCGCACCAGAGCACGGCCGCAGGTAGGGGACTACCTCCTGTCTTGAGGAGACCTATATGCTCAGATCTCGAAACCTGCCACCTCCTGACATGCACAACAACACGGGAAAGCCTCCCAAGGCATCAGATGGCACCTAAACTTTCTTTTCTTCCCCCCCAGCCTTTCTTTTAAAGGAACAGAAAGAAACCAAAGCCTAGGTACATCCCAGGTCTTGCTCTCTGCGGCTATGCCCACACCAGACTTTCAGGAAAGAACCTGCCACACCATGTAGCGTTACAGAACCGCTCCCATAGCATGGAGAGATCCCACATCATCCCACTC
Source organism: Zapornia atra (assembly GCA_013400835.1). Classification (NCBI taxonomy): domain Eukaryota; kingdom Metazoa; phylum Chordata; class Aves; order Gruiformes; family Rallidae; genus Zapornia; species Zapornia atra. Next base: position 175 of record VZTU01037896.1, on the reverse strand, counting down.
TTCTCCCTCCATCCCGAGCGCGGTTTGACAGCGGAGTGTGTCAAGCCTGGCTAGCTTCTACCCCCCCACCACCCTCCAGCCCCATCCCAGCCACCTGTACAGGCTCAGGACCGCACCACCCCCCTCGAGGCGGTTTCGCTACACTTGTGCAAAGTCTGTTGATAAAAAGCCGGAG
>VZTU01037842.1:0-16062 GCA_013400835.1 Zapornia atra | reverse complement strand
CCTCCCGCCGCCTAGGTGGCGTCGGACGGGTGCCCGGGAGATGCCCCGGGGTAAGGCGCAGCGGGCGGGGGCTCGGCCAGGGCCGGGGAGGAAGGAGGGCCTCGGCGGAGACGCAGGTGGCAGGGCCGTGCCCGCCCTCCCCGGCATGGCGTTGAGCTCAGCCTGGGTGCGTGTCACGGTGCACGGGGCTGCGGGGCGGCCTTCTGCGTGGGACACGGCTCTTCCCAGCCTGCGCCCGGCGCTGTGGCACAGCCCCGCAGAGGAGCTGCGGGCGGGAGGGGCTGGCGGCTCCTGTTGCTGCACTGGCACGCAGCTCTCGCGGGCCAGAGGAACCTTGTGTCTCCGCAGCCAGACCCTCTCTGGGTCGGACGGCGTGGGCTTTGCACAGGCCTGGCAGCACTGCGAGGGAAGCTCGGGCTTTCAGACCCTGGCTGGAGTGTAAAAGCACAGCAAAGTCGTCCTGAATTACGCAGACTTCAATAAATCCGGGAATCACCTGCACGTTCAGGTGACTGGTACCCCGAAGTCGTGTACCTGTGTTCTCACAGTGCCACCTGTAGCACCCATGGTGAATCCAGTGCTGTGTGCGTGAGCTGGCGCTCAGGCTGCCGCTCGGCAGCTCGCAGGCTCAGGCTGTCGCTGCCTGACACTCACACCTGTCCTGCAGCACTGGCTCTCACAGCGTCTTCTCATCGGAGCTCATAAGGATCAGCTGGATGTAGGGAGAGTGTCTTACAACAGAACAGAAATACATAGAACTTACTGCGAAGCCAAAGCTTGTGCTGCAGCGTTGGAAGGGTTTCTAGAACCAGGGTACCTGGAAGTTCCCCTGTGATACACGTGGAGTGCAGCTCCAAGGAGAGCAAAGCAAGACGCTTTGGTTTTCCTGTGACGGCGTCAGTGTCCTTCCAGAGTAGGTGTTCTGTTCGATGGCACGATTAAGAAAGTGCTGGGAAACATCTCCGAGGCGTTGTTGAGTCTGTACCATATCCAGAAGGTACCTGTAATGTGGCCACTCAGGCCAGTTTGATTGCTATGGACTAAATGCACAGGCCCAAACCAACCTTGGAACCTTCCACTTCCAGACTGTTGTGATTATGTGTTACCACCAACCACCTCTCAGCCGTCACTTACCAGTGGTGCATTGGAACAGACTTTTACGTACCTTACTTCTCTCTCACTGGTCAGACTTGTGTTTTCTTGCAACAAATGAAAATTGTAGAAGAAAGGGAGAACTGTTTGCCGCACAGTTAATCCAGTGTTACTACAGACTTGTCTCCTTTCAGGAAGAAGAAAATAAACCATGCTAACAAGCACTTCTAAAAGGTTTGGAGAGAAGAATGGTAACTGCTGCAGTTGCCTCCTGGGAGCTGTACATCCACCCGGTGCTTTTGACTGTGTAGAGGAATTCTTAACTGGGCAAGTGAATAGCAACTGTAAAGGAATAGAAGTTAGCAAGAACTGATTTAGATTTGAGGCTGTAAGACATTCTTGGTCATGTGGGTATTATGCTTGGAAGATGGGCAAGGTTGGAGAGGATTGTCCCATTTAAGCCCCTGTGCCTGTCACCAGCATGCTTCAGGGCTCTAACATGGATTTCTTACATGTAGAGAATAAATTTCTAAGAAAAAAGCAACAGGAGGAAAAAAAGGTTAAAAAGTACAACAGCACCAGAAAACTCAATCCCTGACCCATAGACCTTCTAACCTGTGGGCTGAATCTGAGAACACAGAAGTGTCTGAAAGTCAGAGGAGATGCCTGTAATGGCACAAGATAATGCAACTGGGAAGAGAAATTGCATTTGATAGATACTGAAGGGAATGAGCACAGTGTGAAGATACATGCAAAGGATACAGCAGCTCAAGCAGGAATAGTTGGAATCCATGCAGGAGGACTGAGTAGGCTTTTGGACATCTTGCCTGAATTCTGGGCATAGGTGTAAGTGCCAGAGGTTTTGCACTGTGCTGTAGTTCCCTGATACTTACCAAGTATCCACCTCGGGCTGGGCTGGTGCCGGAACAGCCCAACATGGGGTCTGCCTCAGCACCAGCAGTGCAAAGGCATTTCCAGCTGGAAACAGCATTTCCATCATGGCGGTGCTACCCAGCCCAGAATTGGGGCCAAAAAGCATACAGAAAACAATTTGCAAAGAGTTCAGGAACTGGAATTTGGTGTGGGAGGGAGTTAAATTAGGGAGAGAAGGAAGTGCCTCAGAAGGCACAAGATTTGCGATGCAGGCGAAGGGTATTAGGGTGAGGGAGAGAACAACAAGAGGGAGAGAGGGTGCAACAGCAGCGCTTTGAGCATGTCAGCTGTGGCCTGCTCTGGGGTCAGGTCTGCAGTGACAGGGCTGAAAAACCTAGGGGGAGGGATGAGACAGTAGATGTGGAAAGCAGTCCTCAGGTGATGGACAAGATCTCACTTAGTTTGGTGAGAGTTCTTGTGGTGGTTTGCACAGTGTGAGAGTTTGCAACAGCCAGTTAGAAAAAAAAGATGGGAACAGTACGAAGTTTGTATGAAAAGCCTGGTTTTCAAGGTAAAATTCAAGCAGTGGGCAAGAAGGAGAGAAAGAGTCTTGAGCCCGTTTTTCTCCTGTGTGTACAGAGTGAGGTGAACAAAATGAAACAAAAGTTGATGACAATAGTCTTAATATACTTTTCATATTACAGAAGTGGTATTGTTTCTCACAATAGACAATGGCCACTAGAAAAATCAGTAAAATCATAGCATGGTAAGAGACAAAGCACTTAACACTGGAGGGGAGACAATTAGCATTCCCAAGTTGAATAGGTATAATTGAACATGTGTTGTGCTACTGATTCCGGTAAAAAATGTGCCCACATTCATAATTGTACCAGTTTAGCAGCAGTACTATGCTTGGGTTTTATTCAAATGCAAAATAATTAAAACAGCTATCAGTGGTTTTCAGCACCTAACACAATTATGTAACAAGTGCAGGTACATTAATCCATGACTGCGTTAAGATCACTGGTCTCCCAGTGACCTTTGAGACCCATTAAGCCGTCCAGCTCTTCTGCTGCTCAGACGCTTCATCCTCTTGTCAGCATTCTCTAAGCTCCTTCCATGCAGATGACTTTGGGAAAAGGCACCAGGAAGGAACCAAATTTAGTCTGTGTGGAGATGGAAGTGGGGAAGAACCGTCACTTGAGACAGAGCACTCACCTCTTCTTGTTTTTTAGGGAGATACTCCTATTGAGCAGGTTTGTGATGAGAGCTGCTTGAGATAGGTTTGGTTGGTTGGGATAGCTGGAAAGGTTGATCCCTTAGAGCAGTAAGAAATGTATCTGTCATTACCAACTCTAGTATTCCCCTTGGAAGCTGGCCGGCCAAGTGTGCCCTTTGGAGGCGGTGCTCTGCTGCCATGACAGACCCCATTCTTTCGGTGAATGTAGGCTTGGCGACTTCCATGCTGGCAGCGCTTTCAGAAACACTGCACACAGACAGGATTTACTTAGGGAAAGGCGTTACAATTAAAAAGATCACCTAACTTCAATATTTCAATAATTTATCGCTTTCAAGCAGCTTGTCCTTTTTACTTCCCCTGCATTGTAAAACAAGTCACATAATTATTTTGACAGGATCCACCCATCGAGAGTACTGCCATATGTGCTCAGAGTGGGAAACTGGACTAGGAACTGGAAACAAATTGCAGTCCTGACTTGACATTCACCATGTAGTAAGTAAATCTGTTTATTTTCTTTCCGGGTATCCCCCAGTAGCTGTACAGAAGTAGTGGGATGAAGGGGCAAAAGCACTCCCAAGCAGTGGCTGTAGGAGCTCAGTCAAGGTCTTCCCTGCTCTGGACTAAAGCAGAAGCACCAGTTAGTGCTCAGAGCTTCCCCTTCCCGAGCGCACCGCGTTTCAGGAGCTAGATAGCCATCCTCATCTTCTCAGGAAACATCAGGTTCCCAGCTGTGGTTTTCCTTGGGTTCTCCTCCTAGGGGTGTAACATGTTTGCAAAAAGTCAAAACGGGAGAGAAGTCTGTGAGGTAAACACAAGGTTTTGTTTTGTTTTAATTATGATGCACCATTAATACCGACAGTGCAACTAACCCTGCAGGAATAACCTTCCATTGTGTTATCTTTGGCTGCCTCTGCTTCATTGAAATCCCTCTCTCAAGGGCTGAGTTTCAGATCTAATTTTGGATTTAAAGTTGCAATTCAGTTTCCTTCTCTCCTGTCCCAATATATTTCCCCTGAGCAGTAATAATCACAAGCTATAAGAAGTTAGAAATGGCCACTGTGCTTGAATAAAAGATGTGGCAGAGGAGGAATTGATGCTGAAGAAGTTTCCGTGCTTCACTAAAGTTTTACCCTCTTTATTCACGTCTTCTCCACCATGGCACCTTGGAGTGATACATTGTAAAGTAATGGTGAAGTTTGACAAGCAACCCTCTGGTCTGTGGATACACTGTTGGTCCTGATCCTCACTTCAATATTTGCCTAGAGCTCTGCAGTGCTGACGCTGACAAGCTGCTGCTGTAGTCGTCAGTGTATTGAACTCCATAGGCAATCTGTCATTCAGTTCCTCTGTGCCAAGACTCCAACCCATGCTTATTCTTGGAGTCTCGATAGAGCCTTGTTACTCATTAGTCATCATTATTTCTTACTGTTGATATGCAGAAGGTTGTGCAGCCTTGCAGTCAGCTTTTTACACAGTCCACTGGAAAACACGGATTATTGTGGTGCTCACAGTGGCAGCCAGGTGCATCTTCAATGCACCTTCAGGCTTAAACCCCTCCTAACTGCAGCTGAGTCCCTCCAACCTCAGATCAGGCCAGGCCTCAAAGGCAGGAGTGAAGGATCTCATTTTGCTGATGGTTTCACCTCAGTTGGACACATTAAACGGGTCTTGGTTGTCTGAAGCGGTGTCCCAGCTCCAGAGTCACAGTGAGCTAGATCAGAGGGGTTAAACTTGATCACGTGAATTGCTTCCTATGTCCATGAGTGATGGGATCCACAGCTGGGGATGTCATCACGTTTTGCAAAGCCCCGAGGCAGGGCTGCTGAGGGTGGTGGGGTGTGAGGGGGCCACAGCTCTCACAGCCCCCCGACACAGTACAGTTACCAAGCACTCAGTCCTCTGACTTGTGGGGGAGCTTCAGATTTTCTGATAACAAACCTTCCTGCTGATACAGGGCTGCTCAACGTCACACAGCGGAGCTCTGACTGAGACCTGCATCTCAGACCAGAGTGCAAGGCCCAAACTGAGGCCCAGGATAATGCTAATGATCTGCCACATAAAACTCCACAGCCCATCTGTCCTCAGCTTTGATTCTCTTGGAACTGCATGCACATGCTTTGGCTGTTCAAACAGCCTTGCACACCTGAGCCTGCTGTGAGACTTTCAGACAGCATGCTGAATCTCTAGCCCCCAGCAAGAGAACAAGACCTCCCAGAGCCTCGCCTGCCTGCCAGGGGGGCAATCAGTTTGCTTTCAGGGCAAGGTGAACATTACTCGTGCATAATGTGAGTTACCCTCTTCCCTCTCTTCGTTAAACATGCCCAGCCAGATATATCCATGATGTAGACTGATTTAAGCCAGAAAGGAATTAAAACTCCTGTTCTTGCCAAATGATTGAGTGCTTGCAGACATAGATTCCCAAGAAAGGATAATAGAGAAAGTCCATTAGCAGAGTATTTGTGCCTTCACAGGAAATGAGTATGGATGTAATTAAGAAAACCTGATTTATGTGGAACTGTAAAACCAGGGACATAGAATGAAAAAGTCTCTGTAAATGTCAAGTCAGAGTTTTGTGGTGGCCAAAACAAGGCATGTGGTGTATTGCAATGGTATTAATAAAGGAACTGTAAGCTAAAATGCCACTATATGAATACCTAGTGCCTGAAAAATGAAGACATTGTATGGAGTTCTAGGCACCTGATCTTTAAACATTCTAGTGTTATACTGTATATATTAATATACAGCTAAATTGAGCAGTGAAACAAAAAGCAGTCTCACTCTGTACTTTGGTCCTCAGGATCTGGAACAAATACAGGTTTTACACTGCAAACTGCTATTTGATATAAGAAAAAATTCTCAAGTGTCTTCAGTCAGGTGAAAATGGGTCTTCTGTCACCCTCAAGTTGGGGGAGATGCTGTACTCCTGGTTTATAGATAGTAAAAATATTTACTTTCTAAAGAAAATAGGAGAAAGGAATCATCTGCTGGAGACACAGGACACAAAGTTGTTCCACACATCCAGTTCTTATCCAAAGAATATTCCTTCCTTCCAGTCTAGGAACAGCTTTACAAAGAACAAGCCACTGTACTCCTCTGTATTTCCTCTTAAACTACACAAGCTGTTATCAGTTCTGTAGAAACTCTTCTATCTGCTTTAAGATATGTGTGTGTATGTGTTGAGGCGAGAAAGGGAAGTAGTTGGTATGTATTTAAAATACTATCTGCAAAGCACAGAACAGAGATAAGATAAAGTCTTTTTATGTCCTTGCTTCTCTTTATTTCAAAATCATCTTTAGCTTCTGCCGAATGATTAATTTCTAAATGCAAAAGACTGTTTAGCTTTGTGTTCTTTATTAAGACTTCATTATTTTTACAAAAATAGAATAGAGCATTGCCTTTATTAGTTTTTAGTTCAATATACAGTTTGTCTATTTTGAAAGCATTCTGGGATACAATAGATTTAATTTATTACTGGTGGTTTGTTTAACTTAATTTATAGCAGGTCTTCAGCTCCCCACACAAGTTATCAGGCTTCTGCTATTCTATATGAAACCCACACAGACAACAGAAAAGGTTTTTCTGAACAGTTGATTGAGGATAAACTGTCATGTTGTAGCAAACAAGGTCAAGAGTCCCTTTAAGAAGGAGACTATTTCATTGCCTCCCAGTTTAGATTCTCCATAGACACGGTCCACAAATGAAATAGGAACCTGTTGAAACAAGCAAAACTATTTTTAAGATTCAAACCCCAAATAACCAGATATTCTGTAAACAAAAGAATGGCCTTTGAACTACAGCATGTTCAGACATGGGAAAGAGGCAAGCACCAGATTGGCTTCCAGCATGTCAGTTCTTCTTACCAGGGGCTTTAATGACGCCATAGCTGGGGAGCATGAAATTATTTAGCTTGTCACCTTTCAAGATGATCCAAAGGCATTACTCAGCAGCTGGATGACAGACCAGTCAGAACAAACGTAATAGCTGAAGTGCACTAAGAGCCTGGGGGCTTAAAATGAACCTTCAGCACTCTCCTCCATAGCTAAATTCAGTGCCTTTGAGTTGTTGCCTCAGGAAGGCAAAGATCTCTGCCACCACAAGCCAGCATTCTCCTCAGCCTCACCTCTGGCTAGATGACATCTCAGTATGGATGTATTTTACAAGCAATACCGTCTTTGTCTTTGACCACTTTACAGCATATGTACAGGGCTAAAGGGCATTTAAAATGCTACTTTTCCTTGCTCAAGTGATCATATTGTCCAGATATCAGTACCCATAAAACAGTAGGAACACACTGCTGCTCATTAATCTCACCACGTACACAGGACATACGACAGGACATTCTGCCAACACTGGTTTAGAATATTCAAGACTTTCCATATATGTTTGTGTGCAAAACTGAAATACTTCAGGGGTTACAATAAAGAACTGCATTTGCAAAAGCCATTAGAAAATTGGCTTAGTGATCTGCTAGCAGTTTCAACCAGAAATCTTCTGGCAAGTGGAACACAGACATCACCACACCCTTGCATCTGTGCCAGGGCTGAGGATTTCTCCCAATCCAAGCAGATCAGTCCCCAGAAGAGAACCCAGGGCAAGATGACAGTCGGGAAGATGCAGATAGACTCAACAATGACTCTGGTGTTCTCAGCAGGGTCCCTCTGATGATCCCAGTAAGCATCCTGGCAACTACAGACAGCTGAGCTACTGAATCACTTAGTATGTGGTCAGTGCAGGATGCCAGAAGTGACATTTCCTGGCCAGCAATGAAGGAAAGGTTCTATTTCATCTTATAAAAGGTACCTGGCCTTTCCCTTGGGTGTAAGAATTAACCGCCCATGGTGTTGCTGCACTTTGCCTTTCTTGCCTAGGAAGCTCTATCATTAGTCTTAAAAGCAGCATTTTCAAAGGGTGTATTCCACGTCCCGTGGTACCTTTCCCATATGACAGCACAGTGGTGCGTACAGGAGTCTTCCAGTACAGCGGATGTCAGCTTGTCTCATCTTCCAGTTGTTCCTTTTAGACCATCAGGTCTCAATCTTCATTTTCAACTTTGCTTAAGAAATACTTTACCTTCAGAAGTGTATCTATATCTTACAGTCGCATAAAAACCCCCTACTCTGCCTGTAGAGTTGTAGCTCCCACAAACCAGGAATCAGACCTGCAATTCCTCTTCTGGAATTTTCCTATTACTGTTTTGGGTAATTCTAAACTATAGAAATACTGTATCCAAGTACGTGAAACCTGACAGAAAACCGTCCTGTGCCAGGAAGGTACAAGACAGAGATGACGCATGGGACAGGAAAAAACACAACAGTCTCATTTTTAGGGCTGTGTAAAGAAATGAGTGGTGGGATCAGACAGCAGACACAGAACAGGGCTTTGCAGCAGCCATCTGAACAGGTACAAGCAACCCAAGACTGTATTTTTTTAAAGCCAGAGAAGTGTATTTTGCTGTTTTAAAAATGCAGAGCAAATAACATCTCATCTCTCCCTGGTTTCAGTACCTGGATGTACAGAGAGGTGAGGATGTAATTCAGCAGTGTTAGAGAGCATGTCACTGCAGCTCTATGTGAAGACCAAAGAAATTAGGGTCAAACCCCAGCTACAGCCAGGTAGTGATGTTGCTCTGTAAGCAAGAAAGGGGGAAGGAGAGAACTCACTTTATTGCGTGGAAATACTCTACCCAATGTTGGCAGAGAAATGCACTATGTAAAGTTCAGAGAGAGGGAAGTACCAGCAGCAGAACTCTGACAATTCATGGTCATGGAAGCCATGGTGAAGAGCTGGCTCTGAGATCTGGCTGCAGAGAATTCCAGGGAATCATCTTTAAAGCCACCAGCAAAAGCCATTCAGTGAAATATGAAAGGCAGCAATCAGGCTGCTGGAAGTGCAGGATCCAGCAACTGTTTGGAGTTCCTTTTCAGTCACATTCAAAGGGTTTAGGAGTGGAAAGTTGTGATAGCTGGAAAGTTGGAAAACAGTGAGGCCATAAACAGAATAAATCTGGAACAGAATCGGGTTGCTGGAGGAAAAAAAAAGTACTGAAAAAGACCTAAGCAGAGATGTCACCTCAAGATGGAGGAGGAAAGAAAAGGCTCAGAGCAGCTTCAGGGTATATTCTGACTTCTTTTGCTCCTTTGAAGAAGAACCCTGTACAATCGTATGCAGCTGAAGAAATGGCAACAGGAAGAGGGACAGATCTGAGAAGCGAATCATCCAGGGGAATAAGTAACTGGAATTTCAGATCTGGTATTCACCTGGAAAAGTTGGAAGAATAGAGTTCCATGTATATAATTTCTTTACATTGATTTGACAATCTTGCTTCTTGGAAGCACACAAAATTTCCTATGCTCCCAGTAACCTGAAGTTATGTTTAAATAAAAGCACAATATACTTATTACAACTTTTACCGTACCTCTCCGACAGTATATCCTAACTGTCTAGCCCGAACAATCATCTCCATCTGGAAGACGTATCCTTTAGAAACACATTTTTCCATCAGTTTCTGTAAGACTTCTTTTCTGTATAACCTGTGAATGATTACAGAGAAAAAAAATCTGAACTTGGGAAGTCACGACAGTGTGTAGGAATCTCAGCTCTAATCTCTGACTCCCATCATTACTACCTTTAAAAATAACAAAGTCGTAAGATCCACATTCTTGCAATCTAGTTGCCTGCTTCTTACCCCTTTCCGAACAGATTTCATAGTCCCCAGTAAAAAAGGTCTGTTCTTAACTCCAGTTCCTCATTCAACAGTTTCTTAATTGCAAATAAACATTATGAATTGCAAGCCAGGCCTGTACCTGAAACTCCCTGTTAAGTCTGACGCACCCGGTCTCAGCAAAACCTGAGTTATAAAATTGGCCCCACGACTGTGGAAGAAAACATGAATGTCAACATTGCTCAGTACACAATCCTGACAGATCAAGCAGAATTTCTAGAAAATAAGCAAACATCACCCTACTAGCAAAGTCCCCCACAACCTTTTCTTGCTTAATATGAAACAACTGTACTTCCAATATGTTTCACTGATAGATTTGACTCATAAATCACAGAATCTTAGAATCAAAACCCAACTTTTTTTTTTTAAATGAAGATGATTAGTAGATTATTGAACTTCTCTATGAAGCAGAAAACAATGATTTTTAGAAATTACCTTTAGTATCTGGTTCTCCATGGTAGAACTGTCAGTACAACTGCACAGCAATACCATACAGAAGAATCAAACCTGACAACGGTCAAACATTTTTCTTCTGACTAACACTCACTGCTCAGTGGAGTACAAAGATGCTTCCTGGACAAACACGAGACTCTGATTTAGATAACCAAGGTTGTTTTGGTTTACAGTGCTTTCCTTGCACAATAAGGATAAGCTCTGCTAATGAAAAACACTGTGAGGCCAAAAACCCCATTACTGGGGGCTGTCTTGGACACTGGTAACATGTGCCTTGTCCAATATCATGTAAAAGGATTCCTGTGATATCTGTTTAGCTTTCTGCCCTTTTCTGGTATATATTTTATTTAGATCCACAAGAAGCCGAGCACATATTCCAGTCATTAAAACAAGTAGAAACCCAAATGCAGTCCCTGTGATACTGTCCCCAGATCAGACCGGTCACACAACTTCTCAGAATTCTCTGCAGTGACACACAAATCAGCATTAACTTAAGCCCAGTCTCTTCTATCAGAAGAGAGAGACTGCAGACACTTGTGGATTAACCCTTTCAAGTCCCTAAGCCCCTTGTAACTCGATGGAGTTTTCCTCTTTGCTTTTGGGTGAAGCCTCTCCCCAGCGTTCACTGTAACTGGTTTCCAGCAAGGTCTGAGTAATGATTCATTGACATTGATTGTGCCAGGTAATTCTTAACTTAGACAAATCAGTGTCAACAGAGGGGCTTAGTGAGTGATTTACTGCTATGGGGAAGAGCCCTTACAGCTGCTAAAGGTAACTAGATATGTGTCTCACACTTGAGAGAAGCATCATCAGTTCATTCTTTGGAGACAAAGCTGAACGACCATCCCAACCTGACACTATGCAGCTGTCTCCACTCTTCCAAGCCATCTCTCCAGCCTAGTCATACTCTAACATTCTTTCTCCGTGGGTTTTCATCACAGAATTTGCAGGTCACACCTGCTTCCTTAGTTAACAGGGTTTTGCACTATCCTGTGGTATCAACTGAAGGCTCAGTTCAGCTCACACGGGTATTGGAATTATTTCTAAATAACAAATGTGTGTGTAAATATCTAGAAAAATACTAACCTGATCAGTTTTCTTTTCAAATCCCAGCCATACACTCCTCCATTTCCTTTGTATCTTGTTCCAGACACAATATCAAAATTGCCTTCTTTCTGCTTTCTATAAGCAATGGGGTTTATCAGAAAAACAGGAATATTTGTATGAGGGTAGGACAGATTTCAAAATAAGAACACTCTTGGCACAAAATCTGTATTTTAAAAACCTCTGACAAGTAGGTAGAGAAGAGAGGACAGGAACACTTACAGTGGTTATAAGCATCATGCATTAAAAAACCTGTTGTTTACTTATGAGAAGCTACTTTGGGGAATCTCATGGTTATCTTTTCCCAACGATGTTACAGAATTTCTCAGACAACAAATAATTTATAGGCTGATGCAGTTTTACAGCCCTTTTCTAGTGCAAATGCAGAATGACTTTAAATACAAATTTAGGTTTTTAAATTACACAACTCCATAGTGAGGAGCTATCCTTCATCCAGAGCATCCCTGACTGCTGCAGAAGTGACCTGAGGCTTGTGCCTCCAGCCCTGCCTGGCAAGGGAGGTGACAATCAGGCAGGCTGCTGCCCTGGGCCCACATGTAAGGACTGCTGACCGCTCCTCAGACACTGCGGCCTTACAGGGAGAGGGGGCACGCAGACAAGGGGCCAGTACCTGAGGACACGGTCCCCACTCAGCACCCCTGCACCCACACATGATGGAATGGTGGGAAGATGACATTTGTACACACGCTTGTCACAGCTGGCAGCTGCTACAGGAGGAGGACTCAGCCACACACTGCTTTAAGCTTGGGGATTTCTGCTCCAGTTAGGAAGTAATTATTTTTCTGGATTATTTTGGGACAAATCTAATGAGGTCAAATCACTTTTACTGGAATACCTGCCAATATTGTTACTGAAGCTAGACAGCTATGTGAGAATACAGAGCTTTCAAATATTAACAAAGCAATAAATGCTCAGAAGTCACTCCCTCACATGAAAATCAGCACCTACCTGATAAACTCTGGAATAAATTTTGGCTGAAATGGAAGGAAAACGTATCAGAACAGATCAGAAAAGAAAAAGGGGTGGGGAGTAAAAATATTTTTAAAAAATTAATTTATAACAGATGAAAACCACTGCACATAGAATACAGACTTACATGGTGAGAGAGGTCAGCATCCATAATAATAATAAAATTCCCAGTGGCGTGTTTCATCCCATGAATATAAGCAGTGCCTGATGAAAACAGTACAGAAGTAAATCCCATCGCTATTTATTTGCAATCTTCTATCCACAGCCTTCGCTCATATTCTAAAATCTATGAGTTATACTGGAAAAGGATCAACTAAAGACTCCTACAATATATTTTAAAACATATCAGTAGTCAAGACTGAAATGGTTTTTCCTTCTCCCAACAATTTCAGCACTAGATTTTATAAATACAGACCCTGGCAAACCCTACTGCACCAGAAACACACCAAGAATCATGCCTCAAGAAGTGGGGCACTATTGGAAATAAAATGTTCAAAGCACCACAGGCACTTAGAAGCCACAGCCCCCCTGAAAACAGGACACAGGCAGCACTGAGAGCTAACCTCCCTTGCTTTCTAGGCTGGGGATTTACTTTTATTGGCATATAGATGCTGCGGTGTTGCCCTTGACACCATGAATCACATTCTGATACCTAATCTGAAGAGGGTCTTGTTTTCCTCTTTAGGTTTTGGGGGTTTATTCCTGCTGCCTGAGCTGGGGCCGCTCTATCAGTCAGAGCCGCACAAGACTTGCTATCACCATTTTCCTCAACAGCACAAATATCCAACTCGAGTCCTGTTGTTCAAGGACAGCACAACAGAGATTACAGACTGGCACATACTCCTCTCTGATCCAACCGACTCCCTTCTGCTAACCTCAGAAGGAACAGAACAGTGACAGCAGAGCTCTGGGCTGCCGCCCTTAGCGGGCATGCTCACAGGAAGCTGAGCTCCTGGTTCATGAACAACCTCTTTCCTTTCAGTCCCATGTGCTGCAGTTACACAGAAGGAGTGTCAGGGAGCTGTGCACGACTAGCAGACACAGTCCCTGAAAAAATTACATTCAGCCAGCTGTAATCCCTAATAATCATCAAATTTGGACAAAAGGTGAAAAGGCAGAAAACAAAAAGATGCGTGGGGAGTGTTGTGGATAAAAGAAAAAAATAGAAAAATACATAGAAAGGGAGAGCTCAGTCAGCTGCAAGCCACGTCAAGTGTTTTACCAGCACATGGAAGTGGGGGCTGCCAAGACATTTAGCAAGAAAGCAGCTACTGATAAACAACAAATCAAACCAGGAATTGTGTTTTATCACTTTCTCCTTTCCTGTTCCAAGAGTGGAAGGACAGGACTACAGCATGAATCCTAACAGACAGAGGTATCTCTATTTCTCCATTAAACAAGTTTTAATGTTGTTTATAACTTCATAGGGTATCTGCTTTCTTCTAAAGCCAACAGTGACAACCTTGATTGACCTATTTAGTGAAACATGGCATCAGAGCTGTAGAACTGCAGGCCTGTGTCACTTGGTTCAATCTGTACTGGTCACTCTCACAGGGATGGGATTGGCTCCCCAGTTAGCGAGATGCCTGCAATACCAGTAACATTTGCAATGTACTTCAAAGCCTCCAACTCATGGTAGTTAATAGGTGAGACAATACTTAGCAACGAATGCTGGACATCTCTCAGTATGTACTTTTTATGCAAGTCATCATTCGCACTGAAAGAGCTCTGTCCAGACAGGCATCAGAAGGACACTCAGCCCTCTCTAACTGCAGCCAAGTTATGGAGCATCCTGCCCAGGGACTGCACAGAAAGCGCCACATCCCCCCGGGGTCCGGAGGTTCCACATGATACAGTGGCTGCTCCTGCAGAACGGGATGTTCTTCCTCAGCCTGGACCCTTCACTGTGCTCAGTGAGCGCAGCATGGGAGGGAGGAGCAGCATGGGAACACACAGCTCTACAGACTCACAGGGACCACAGTTCTCAGGTTTGGGGTTGTGGGGAACTTGTTATAAATAATAAAAAATACCCTGTGACTTCTACTTGTGCAGTTTTTGAGCTTGTTCACTTACAAGTGTATTTCTGCTTTTGGGCTTTACTATGATCTTTTTTGTCCTGGATCTTTATACACTAGAATCAGTCAAAGAATACAGCAGGGTATTTTTACTTTTTTTTTCTTTTTTTTCAGTACCAACCAGAGTTAAGCAGGACTTACCGAGGCCCAACTTTCTTGGTCTGGGTCTTAGAAGCTGCAGGATATATTAAAATACACATATATTACTTGGGGTACAGGTTTTCTTCAGTGTTAGTGACACCTTTTCAGGGTATAAAAATATTTGCATACTTTTCATTTTTGGAAATCTAGGTAACATATTCAAATAAGTTTATCTGTCAAAATACAGTAGAAGGAAACCATTACATTAAACAGGGATTTCATCAGGTCACATTTAAAACCAAACCCCTTTTAAGCTTTACTTCGTAGTTCTGCAGTAAAAAAACCCAACAAGCACCAACAAAAACCACCAAAATGAAAAAGCACCATCTTAGGAACCACAGGATTTCCTCACATCCACCATCTGAAGGACAGTTATAAATCTCACACCAGTCTCACCAGCACCATTATTTTTAAGGAACACCAAACACTACCAGCAAATGTTCTAGGATGTTTCCCAGAGTGCTGTAGTGTATTTTTAGTACTGGATATGAACTTTGCTCGTGCTTGGTAGGGGTTGGCACACAGACTAAGCCTCAAAGTTAAACTCTTAAGCCGTGAGGAAAGGTTAGTTAACCACTTTGAGCTTTTTTCTATTACTGCCATCAGACAAGGCAGAAGATAAAAGAAAACCCCGAGCCCAGCTGTATGCACGGTTCCTGAGGTTCTCCCTGTCTTCATTCAGAAACGCTCCTCAGCGCCTTACCTGTGTGAGGAAAGCTGGTGCTGCTCACAGCACAGGACCCTCACACTGAACACTGGACAGTTACACTGTGCTGCCATAAGCCTTCTACAGCTAAACCACAAGTGGCTTCGATGGCTCATGCAGACTGAGCAGCCAGCAGTGTCTGGTGTGCTGCTGGCACTTGCTTACACGGCAGCATATGAACCAGGAAGCAGAGAGTCCCGTTACTGCAACCCGACAGATGCAGTCAGGAGCAAAGACTGGCCTTCATCCTCCCAGTGTCCTGCCGCTGCCGTCACCGCACGGGCAACGGGGGCTTGCCCAGACCTCCCGGGCCCCTCAGACACGCACCGAGCTCCCGCAGCCGCGCACGGAGCCGGTTCCAGGCGCGGACCTGTGGCCGCGCAGTACCGCGGCCCCCGCCCGAGACCCCGGGACCCGCTGAGAGCCCGGCAGACACGCACCGCGCCGGGACCGCGCCCGCCCCACTCACTATTCGCTCCGGGCCGTAGATCTTTTCCAACTGCTCAGCGACCTCCTGCGTCCCGTCTGGGCTCCCGTCATCTATGATGACAATTTCAAAGTCCTTCCCGCTGAAACGAGAGTTATCGCGGCGTGAGCGGGCGGGCGGGCGGCGCTGCGCGGGGCCGGGGGCAGCGCGGGGCCGCAGGACGCCCCGCACCAACACTCC
>VZTU01037806.1:0-10846 GCA_013400835.1 Zapornia atra | reverse complement strand
CTATGATTCTATGAAATATAAAATGAAAAGCCTTTCACCATAATGTTTGTCAAACACTGGAACAGGTTGCCCAGGGAAGTGGTGAAGTCACCAACCCTGAAGGTATTTAAAATACATGTAGATGTGGTGCTGAGTGACATGGTTTAGTGGTGGACTTGGCAGTGCTAGATTAATGGTTGGACTTGATAATTTTTAAGCTCTTTTCCAACAAAAAAATTCTATGATTCTTTGATTCTATGGAATAGTTACATAAATGAACAAATCTTCACCTTATGATTATTCAATTGGAAAGACTTTCTTTCCAGAATTTTAATGCTCTGATATTTAGAAATCTTTGTATTCTTAGTGTTCTGTTTTCATGCTAAAGGTGCTTATGGCCATGTCATTTTCCTTAAAATGCAGCCTATCTTAAAATACTTTTCTGCTTTCCTGTTATTAACAGATATACATTGCCTGGACAAATGTACTGAGCTCTTTCAAGCAGTGTTCATATACCCTAAATTTAGGAACTTGATATTTCTCTGCTTCTGCATTTATGAGTGATGAGCTATAGGATAATTCTCTGTTATGAGATCCACATGTAAGTCTGGGAACTTTGTACTGCTCAATTTCATTTTATTCCTAGCACTTCAGTCTTCTAAATCATCATTCCTACTAGGAGAATGTTCATATTTAACCTGTTAGATGTTGAGAGTTCTCCTAACACTACCTCAAGGCTAGATTCAGGCATACAGCAGACTCCTCTCTGCCAAGCTTCAATTTACAGAAGACGCTCAGATGTCTGGACCAGAAGGCAACTGTGATATGTTCCAGGTAGGTCATTAATGCAAGCAATTCTAGAACTGGGACATTTGGTAGCCATGAAGTAGTGACACCCAGTCTTAATACACTCAAATCTCCTAACATTCTACCATTCACAAGCTCTGTGGAACCCTGTGTACTTTGTATTCCATAGCCATTTATTAGAAATATTAAACAACATTAGCTCCAAAGAATTGTACTGACTCCACTCTGATAATCACCTTCTATCTTGCCTTTGCACATTAATAATTTAATTGTAGTAAATTTAGTTGTTTCCTATGTGACATAATATCAAATGCTATTTTATATATATATATATAGCCTAGAAAACAGTGATATCAGAAGGTTCCTGTAGGCATGGCATGATTAACTTTGATAAACTCATTGTGTATTCTGTCATTTTCTGTTTATTTTTAAATCTTCAATCACTCTTTCCTCCAGGTGTTCCATATTACAAAGGTTAAACAATTGCTCCTCAGCCACACAAGATCTGATTTTTCCTCTTCTAAATACTGCATTGCATAGCCTTTAGCTATAAAAGGCAATATTCAACTTGACAATTTTTTATTATTTTTTGCTACATTTCATGAGTAATTTTTCTTAAAGGCCTGAAATGATGCTTACCAGCCCTCCCAAATTCAGCATATAACTTCACAACACACAAATGAAGGCACTGCCCAAAGACCTCCTACTTTTCAATGGAGAGACTGGGATTTTCAGACACCAATTTAGATTGTAGGGCTTTTGAATTGCTGTTTACAGAAGCTTTTTTTCATTGATTTT
Source organism: Zapornia atra (assembly GCA_013400835.1). NCBI lineage: Eukaryota > Metazoa > Chordata > Aves > Gruiformes > Rallidae > Zapornia > Zapornia atra. Next base: position 9,262 of record VZTU01037806.1, on the reverse strand, counting down.
AAAGAAGCATGGGAAAAACAGGCATCTGATTTCTTTGCTTATATGCTTAACACTGATGAAACTCTGCCAGGCCCTGAGTGCAGATGTGGACCCTAAAGTCCCGGACTGCCCCTGGGGTGTTCCAGCCCTGCCCACAGCCCAGGGCCCCATTCCCATCCCCGGAGCCACCAGTCACTGCCCCAGCCAGGGTGTAGGATATACCTCCGTCTCTGCCACAGCCCTGCCCTGCCTGGCCCTTGGCCGAGCTGAGCTGGGCCCACCCCACTGGGCTCAAGATGCCCCAACTTGGGCTTACCTACCCCTATCTCCACAGCCCTGCCCAGCCATCCCAGACTGCTCCTGCCCCTGGTTCCTCTCACCAGCCTAGATTCTGGCCCCTGCCAGCGTGGCTGTGGCCTGTGGCTTTCCCGAAGGAGGTACCCAAAGCCTGGGGCTGGAGCTACCTCAGCTGCCAGCCTGATCTGGCCTGCCCTTGCTGAGAGGGATGGGCACTGCTACCCCGGGGAGCTCCTGCACCCCCAGCCCATGCAGTGCCCTGACCAACCCTGGATTGGGGATTTACTGCTGTGTAGGCATGGTGCTTGCTTTTTCTGTCTGTCTCCTCATTCCACCAGTTATACTTTTGAATGTGGGGGCTGGAGCCACATTAGATTACCTTTTATCTTTATCCTTCACTGAACAGGAGTCAGACTTCCAAGGTTTAGACATTATTAGAAGAACCTTTTGCTCACTTACTTTATTTTCCTTTGTAAAGGCAAACCCTTCTTCTCAAAATTGTCACTTTGCACTTGCACTTTTTGACCTTTAAAATATAGCTTCCTTTAATGATCAGTCCTTTTCCCATTCCAGATTGGTTCCCTGTTTACTTCTAATACCCTTTTTATGGGACAGTTGTTTATTCAGTTAGGCCTTTAAAAAGCTTTTTTAAAAGTTTTTTTCTCTCTGGATAAGATGCAACTCCCAGATAATTTCTGTATGTTTGACTTAGAGAAATTCCAGTCTTGTACCCTGTAAAGTTTTTGAGCTATTTAGTGCAGTTAACATCATTAATTAATTTTCTTAATTGTCAAAGATTGTACTTTGGAAACAAAAACCAAAACAATTCCTTAGCTCCTGACCCATCCTGCTGAAGTCATTTAGAGGGGAATGAGCTCAGGATGGCAATACTTCCCCCTGTTTGCACAATGCATTTGAAAAGTGATTTATACTAGTCCAGTCAAAATGCAAGCACTTCTGTTGATACTGAGTTTAATTGGGCACAGTAATGACTAAAGGCTTTTAAAGGTCACTGCATCCAGATGTTCAGCTATTAGTCACCATCACCCAACAAACTTTCTACAGTAAATAAAGATAAAATAAAGAAACACTGCAAGCTTCAACAAAATTAGTGTGTGGGACTGGTAGGATTATATCCTTCTGTTTTCTGGTCAGCTATATTCAATTCCTCCAGAACACAAAATCTTACTGAAAATAAATTTGACCCTATAAGGAATAACCATCCTTTGATTTATTCAAGCAAGTAGGCTTTACTTTCATGAGTAACACAATTGCAACTTGAAACTCACAGCCTTTATAACAATGAATTGAATAGTCAGGGTCTTGTCTTTTAGAGCATTACAGTGTGTGTAATATTTTGCATCTGAAAGTTTAAGCAACTCACAAGAACTTCCTCAGTGCAGTTTAGGAACTAACATAGAAAGTATTTTTTTAATTTTCAAAAACTGACCCTGTTAGAATCAAGAGTTATGTTCATTATCCTTGGCTTATTAATAGTGAATTTCTTGATATTTTAAAACAATTCTTTACAGAAATGTAATAATTTCCAGAAAGCAGTTTTTATAAACTGACATTTATATTTCATAGTGTTACATAGTATTTTCATATAATAACCTAAAATAAATTTTCAAACTTTTTTCTACTCTCTTCCTAAGGGTGCAAGTTGGACTTCTTTTACATTTCTGTGACAGCTTTATGTTTCAGCTTCTGATATTGCTGAGTTTGAAAGGATACAATTTTTCACCACTTAGAAACTATTGCAGGGTTTATTTTTAGACTGAGAAATTAAAAATTAAAATCCATTGAAACTTTCTTCATTTTAGGAGGTTTTTTTGAGGGTTGGGTTGTTTTGGGGTTTTTTTTTAATGTCGGTGCTTAATCTTCTAGACAGCAATTGGTGAAATCTATTCATACACAATGAACAGAAACATCACTAAGAACTGAAGCTACTACTGAACAATGGTTCATTGTTAAATTCTGTGCACTTTTTATATATAATTAGGATCAAAAATTATGAGAAGACAGCATTTCTTAAATGTTTATCATGTTAAAACTTATAGAAGTGCTAATATAGAAGTGTCTAATTTCAATCAGATGATGTAGGAACATTCCTATGTTGAAGAAGGAAAGCAATGCTATTGAATCTTCTTTCCAATCCATCTTTACCATGTTCCACCCAAAAGGCTGTGCTCCTTATTTATCAGTACTCTGCTTCCCCAGTGAGATAAACAGCATTCTTTAAAAGATATATTGCCAGACTTTACAGTAGAATTAATTTGCTGGAGTGATAAATCTAGAGCTACACCAGAATACAGTCTCATTTAATCTGAGAACATTGTCACCATTTATGTAATGGGCTGCTCTAAAGGTTAACAAGAAAACATCCTATCTCTTTTTCAAATGTCAGCCAAATTTTTTATAGATTTCTCTCCATCCCCTCTTGTAGCCCCTTTAGTTAAATTGGTGTAGCTGTCTGAGAGATCAGATTTAAGGCCTTTCAATGTTCCCTTGATCTGAGAAGAGATGCCTCAGGACAAATGCCAGGCAAAAAGTAAAGTGGACTAGTGCAGCATGTTTTCTAAGAACAGTATGTGCACAGAATTGATAGTTAGGTAGGTAAGAACACACTCTGTCTATTAAGAGACTTCTAAAATCCTGGAAACAAGCTTACAGTGTCCAAAAGCAGATCCAGCTAAAATATACCGGGCCAGAGCTATCCTTTATTTTTAGAAACACCTGGTGGAATTTGTGTTGATTAAAAAGCCAGTAAAAGATTAGTTTAACAGAATGACTCAAATTTAGCATTGATACTGAATGGCAATAAGTGTATTTTGCAAAGGAGCAATTTGAGGCTCAGATGAAAGCATGACCTCTAGGCACATAGCAAAGAAAAAGTATTTTCAATATTCTTGATATTTTACCTTTGCTAGGTGTTGAAGGCAAGTTTTCTAAAATTATTCTTATGGTCTGAAATGGAACCCAGTGTTGTTCTTTGGGGATGCTGATCAGAGGTTGTTTGTCCTAGGGAGCCTGCTTTGGCAGGGGGGTTGAACCCGATGATCTCTTGAGGTCCCTTCCAACCCCTACGATTCTATGATTCTATGATTCTATGATTCTATGATCTCCACAGGCTTTCAGCAACAGAACACTTCACTAACCCATTTGAAAACAACCATCCACTGAGATAAGGGAGCACAAATTTTCTTTCCCTGTGCTTTCTTACCAGAAAGGGTAGCTGCACTCTAAGTACACTGCTGGGGAACCTCTCACCTTGGTAGGCAGTAAGACCTATGTCTAACTGCTGTTGATGCACTAAGCAAAATTAAAATGTTTTAATGTGAGCACTGTTGACACCACCTCCTGCAGGAAAAAAAAAACAAGGGAAAACCATCCTCAAATCTCTGATCATTAGACAGAAGACGAGTAGCATAATTTTCAAAGAAAAGAATGATCCTTATCCTTCTCCAAAAAATGGCTGTTGAACTGCAAATTTTCTCCTTCTCCTTCTTCCATACAAAAACCCTCTTATGTGCACTAACAATGTGCTTGCTACTCCTCTAGTCCCTAAAGGGAGTGGTCAGGGAGTCTTCAGAGAAATTCTTTATGCAACTAATCTTATTATGAAAAATAAATCAACATAGTTGGGATGTTCACATGCTAAATAAAGAGCCATATGTTCTATGTTAGTAAACTCTATCATGATCAACACTTGTCTTGCAAACACTTGAAGAACTGGTGAGGAGAAGGACTGGAATAGCTAAACTATACAGTCTTTGAACTGATAGCAACTTTTTTTTTTTTTTCAATATGTCATAACTGTAGAACATAAGAAAATGTAAATCTTATTAGGGATTTTGTAGGATTGAAGGTTTATTTAGCACTTTGTCCATTTTCACCTGATCAGAGTGACTCAAGAGCTAGCAGTCTGTCTATAATTTAAAAAAATGAAAAATGTTTGTGTTTCAGTTTTTATATTGCAATACTTTCCATCTCTGAATCATCACTAGATGTCATCTTTAAGGATGACAACCAGTAAAAGTATTTTATAAATTATTGTCATACTGTGGTCCATTATAGGCACAGAAATGTGTTTTATACAAATATATGACCATGAGATAATCACAGAATCATAGAAACATAGAATCACAGATTGGGTTAGGTTGGAAGGGACCCAAAGGTCATCGAGCACCAATCCCCCTGCCAGAGGCAGGGACACCCTCCACTAAGCCCATCCAACCTGGCCTTGAACATTTCCATACTGAAGAGATTATGCAGGGATCACTACCATACAGTTGTAGCAGAGGAACAGTGATTCTTACAGGCTTTCAATGAAGCACCTAAAAAATGTTACTGATAAAGAAGATAAAAGCATTCTCCTATAGTGATGTTGTTAGCAAAAATAAATAGAACCTACTTTACTAGAAATTGTCATCACATTCTCATTTGTGCTGTAAAATTAGCAACTCCAGCATTGTTGGGAATAGGGAGGAGAAAATACACTACAGTTTGAAGTTTTCTGAGCTTTAAAAATGTTTTTTTCAAACACTTGGTGTTTTACTACATTAGCTTAAGCATTGTGAAACATCCCATCCACCCTTGTAATTAAGCTACTGTTTATTTGTTTTTATGGAGTTTAAATTAAAACCATGATTTTTCCTACCTAAAGGGAAGCCAGGGTTGAGCAAACATCAAGAAAATCATAAAAGAGAAACTTCTGTATGATGTTGCTTGTTTTTTCCTATAAAATATAAAGGGTGAAATCCTAGCTTATTGAAGTCATTGGAAGATTTGTAATTAACTTTGAAGGGCTGAGATTTCACCCTTAAGAAACAAGGGTAAATTTTCCAAAAGCAATCTCTGATTTGGAGTTGCTTGTGTGTGCTTGCTTGATCCTTTGACTGTGCTAAGTTTTCAAGCTCTAGAACTCAGAGATGCTGATGCTCAGCACCTCTAAAATAGGCTCTCACTTGTCTTAATTTGGTTAAATCATCACTGCAGCAGAAATTAAAAGCTGTCTTTGGAAATTTTTAGCCTACTTCTTTAAAATGAGTTTCAGAAAAATGAAGTCTGCATATACAAAACCTTGTTATTGTTATTAAAATAAGCTGTGTAGAATAAATTAAGAGCAGAAGTGAAAATTGGCAAGAGATATGATCAGGAAAATAGCAGTATTTCCGTGCTGCCTTGTTTTTTGTAACCCTACTTCAATGGACACGTAGAAAAGGGTGGAAAGAGCTAATGGGATACTTTCATCAGACCCTGCTAAGAGCTAAGAGTCAGAAACTACAAAGACAAAAAATAACACATTTACAGCACTTGAAAAGGAGAGGTAAAGAGAATGTATTTGTTTAAAGGGCACATTTAAATTTAGATCAGCAGTTTCATACTCTTTCAACAATTTCCTCATCGCAAACTGTTTTTTTTTTCTTTTTAAACTCATGTGTTTACGATGTTGTTATCAGTCATTAGCAGTAGAAGCCTATAAGAAACAATATATATATTAAATATGTATATATAAAAAAAGAAAGAAACATTTTACACAGTATGGATTGAATTCTTGAAGGTGTTACATAAAAAATACATTATCTCTGCTTTACTGTCTCCAGCAGGTGTTAGAGGTTTTTTTCTCATGCTTTCTCCCTTCTTGCAACCACAGGACACTGCAAAGGAGAATAGGGGAGAAATTTCTAAGGAATGAAACACAAGAAAGTTTGCAGTCCAACTGACTTCTTACTGGCATTGGTTTAAATGAAGAAATTTGGCATATCCCCATATTGGTGGAAGCAGAAGAGGTGCAGAGCTGTTTGAGTATGTTTTTCTTCCTCTGAAAGTATGGAGTACCTGGGAAACTAAGAACCCTAGAAGTAGCTAATGTGAATGTTGCACATTTTGTCCAAAAATCTAATTCCTTCCTTTTTGCTACATCAAAAGAAGATGAAGGCAATACTAGGAAAAATTGCATACCAAGCCAGGATACTTGCAGGGCACCAGATTCTACATCCATAGAAAAATAAAGATTAATATGGTTAGCGTCACCTTTGACTCCTTCCCAAAAATCCTTTACTGCTAAGCTGTAAGGACAAATCCAGAGCATAGCTTAAACTGATATTTTGAGCACCTTAGCAGATGGAATTGCTAATTGTGCCACCAGACCTTTATCCAAGGCCTATTCTACATCCCAAATGCAAAGAAAGTGTGTTTCTGGCAAACAAAATGAGGTGATCTGACATCACAACATAGACAGAATACTCCTAGGAGGCAGAATATACATGTTGGGGACAGCCTGAATCAACACGTGATTCTTCTTTTAATGTATTAGTTATTAGTATTCCCAAAAGTATTATTCTGATGTGAAAAAAAAATACGCCCAAGCTGAGGTGTCCTTTCTTTTCTTAAGAACACTGTAGCAAGTAAATAGTTACAAAATTATTTCAGTTCAGATCATCTTGGGTTAGTGGAATATCCTCCTCTTGGATATAATTTCCCAACTTTTACACTGCAGTTGTTCTGAGCTCCAGAAGGCAAGTTTTTATCGTCAGTACATGCAAAGTCTGATTAGAATGAAAATGCATATACATAGGGGTTTTTTTAGCCTGTATCAAAAAAAAAATCCACTTCTTGAGCCTTTTTTTGAAAAAGATCAGCCCAAGAAAAAGCTGAGTTTTAAAAGTTTCAACATGACATGTAAATAGTTGACACTGTACTACAATGTACAGTCTTATTCCAGACAAAACCAGATACATGATTTGAAAATTGCCTTATGAACACTCTTAGGACTGAGGTTCTCTTTCTTTTATTAACTTGTTTAGGACTTTATTCTCCAATTCACACAGTCTTAGATATATTTGTGCAGAAGGAAATTAAACTGGGAGATAATAACCTAGTGTGTTTTCAGCAAGCTTTGTAAGCAATGAACCAAATCATAATATTAAGTCTAAATTAATTCATCACAAAATCACTATTTCTGTAATATATAAACTATGACCTTGCTTACTATTAAAACTTCTTATTGGGTAATGTCCATTTTTACACAATACAATGAGGAAAAAACAGTTTGAAATTTCCATATCTGTTGTGTACAACTGCGGTTTCTGAAAACAATTTCTAACTTATTTCCCCTTAAAGATATAAACACTTTTTAAAATGCCATAAAATTACATTAGAGGAAGAATATTCCAACATGAATTTGCAATAATGTATATTGGAAAATGTTTTCTACTTTGTAATACAGGGAAATGTATACTTTATATATAATCTGAAAATCTGTAAAAAGCATAATCTGTTCAAATATATGCAGATAGTACATGATTTTATGCTAAGTGAAATGCTATGAGGATATTTAAAATGTCTGCAAATGAAAACTCAACAAAATTAGACCAAACCACATTGCACACTCTGATATATTTATGTCATAAAGACCAAAACTTCCACATCAGATCTTCCATATTACTGTAAACCCATGACGAAAATAGCGAAAAAATACAAAAATACACAGCAAAATACTATACACATATATCAGAAGCATAAAAAGCTAAAATCTTCTGTTGTAATAGAGGAATTTCTAATAGCAAATAAAAATATGAAATTGCAAGAAAACTGTCAAAGAAAAATATTTTATTTAATTATATATGTTCTATATTATTATTATTGTACAAGTATGTTCATATCTTCAAATTCTATTTTGGAATTTTCAAAAGCGGAAAAAGAAAATAGTGATATTAAAATTACACTGACTTTCCTATTGACTGCTTTGAAAACCCAAAGGAAAATGTGCAGTCTGCTACCCTCATTAGCCCTTTAATTAGTCTTGTCGAAGACAGACAGGAATGCTAAGTTGCACTAGTCTTCCATAAAGGTATGAAAAGATGACATATTTGTGACTACTTTTGCATTACCAGAAAGTGCTTTTCCAACTCAGTTATCACACTTATACACCAAACAAAAAAAGTGTCAGCAGTTTGTGTCCCAAAAGACTCGTGTTGTTATGGTTGAAATTTTTAACAGTTTCATCCCAAAATCTGAACACTTAGACCAGATTCTGATCTGGTCTAAGATCATATACCCTGGTATATTTCATCTAGGACAACAGCTCATTGAATAAGCCATTCTCGAGCAGATCACAGACTATACAAACATCTCTGCTTTACTAATTAATACATACTCACATGTTGAATCTTAAGGATGACTCTTACGATTTTGAGGAAGAATAACTTTCAAAAATGGATAAACAAAGTGGTACTAAGATTCGTATCAGCATTGCACAAGAGTGCAAGTTTTCTTCTATAGCTGAGGTTGGCTGGATATGGAAAATTAGTGGGTTTGGAGATAGACTGTGGACAGTGTTTTTCTGATATATTATTCTCATACATATAAAAACATAAGTAGGTGGGCAGATCGCTACATATGTCACTATTGGCCTTTGTAATTTAACAGTTTTAAAAATCACAATGTCAAGAATCATAGAATATGATGACTGCATTTTTTCTTTGATCTTCCATTTCAGTGTTGCAGTTTAACTTCATGTTCTCATAGCATCAGATAAAAAACACAAAACCAATTGATCAGCAAAGTAAACAATACTTAAACAAAGATTAAAATGGCACTAAAAAGAGATACTCTTACGTGGGCATGCAATGCAAAACTGTTTATGTCAAAAAAAAATCAGAATTCTAGGATTATATTCACAGGGTTATGTTTAAATAGCGGTGCCTCACAGACTTTTCAGGGCACAATTTCACTATGTGTAAGAATCATAGAATGGTATGTGTTGGAAGAGACCCCAAGGATCATAGAGTTCCACCCCCCCTGCCACAGGCCCTTTTCTGTGCAATGGGGGTCTACAATTAAATAATATTAATTAGTAGACTTATTGGACAGATATTCTGAACAGCATAGGAATTTATATTTGCTTTGAAAGCCAACTGTTCTAATTAAACATTGTATTCTAGCCTGTCATAGATCAGAAAATCATAGAATGGTCTGGATT
>VZTU01037754.1:0-12620 GCA_013400835.1 Zapornia atra | reverse complement strand
TGGAGGAGATCAAAGTTAGCTCTAATATCACTAGTTTACACTGTCTAATTTTCTGAAAAGTGAAGCAGGCCTTTTCTTTTACAACTTCGCAGATTGAGATTCTACTACTAAACTGTCATTAGTTAGCAGTGACAGTAACTTAAACTACACACTAAACTAAGTACTTTATTGAGTATATTACATTATACTTACATTAACTGAGTTTCAGTAACTTTTTATAAAATGCTCTGCTCTGCTCAATAATGTTAATTATATACTCTGTTTCATAACTGTCTTAATTTTCTTAAACATAACAGCAGTTTCACTTGCATTTTCCTGATAATCTGATGCGTAGTAAAATCAAATCTGTACAAGGTAGACACACACCAGAAAAACACACCAAGGATATTCCACATTTAATGCACAATATATAACACAGGTTTTTTTTAAAAAGAGGTGATGTCTTTAAAATATATCCTTTGATACAGAATAAGATATTTTTAATAGATTTTCAATAGAAATTAAGGAAGAACAATAGACACCATTGTATCTTTAAAAACAAACAAACCAACCCACCAAAACAAAGGGAAGGTGAGAATTATATTGCCATTACAATGTGCAGCAAAACAACCCATTGCTTCCAACAAGAAAAGGATTGAGTTTAAATGGCAAATGACAACATTATCAGCTTTAGCTATGTTTATAAACCAGAAGACTGGAGCGAATGGCTGCAACTCTAGAAAGAATGTTAACATTTCATTCTGAAATAAGTTTATGTGTTTGCATATATGCATAAAATTAGGCAGAATAGTTAATTAGGTATATATAGCCATTGTTAACAATCAAGACCATCAGCTCAAAAACCAGTTTGCAACCCAGTGTTATTTAGCTAGTTTTCAATTGCGTGCTACTAGAAAAAGGAAGGAAGAAATTTGTCTACAACTGAAATCCTTTTTTCCAGGAACCCCGTGGGAGCAAGACAGCGCATTGTTGCTTAGAACATGGCTTTTAAAATTCACTAAGACTGCTGTATATTATGATTGGCTCAGGCATCTGAACCAGCATACAATGAATACAGTTGTAATTTTTGCAGTCACAGGGCAATGAATGTTCATGTTATTTTGCTTGTTGCCTATATGTAGAGAGCAATTTACGTGGAGAACATTACTGTATCTGTCATGTTCCATCTAAAGGCACTGATGCAGAACTGCTTGGAGACAGCAGCACTGTAGTATTGATGCTCATGGCAGAAGAGATTTAGATACCATGAAAAGCTAATGGTGTTAACTAAAGAATTCTTCAATTCACATCAGCAGAAAGGGAACATTTAAAGGAGGATTAGTTTAAGAATAAATGACAAAAATTCAACACATTGAAATCATGCAAAGTGCATATTGTAGCAATTATGGAGACTTTTTGATACAGTACTGACGAGCCAAATTATGACTGTGCTGTATATTACTGTTTGGCACAGACAACTGCCTTTACATGGGATGAATTCTTATTTTAAGGACTGCTATAAAATTATCTTTGTGCTTTAAACAAATATACTGCAACTGTGCACAGACATACACACCTGGAAAAACTCCCGGTTCCTTTTTTAGCGTACACACTTCTCTCTCATGGTTAAAGTTACTCTCCCCCCTGTGAATTTATCTTCTCAATTTCTCCTCTGAGGTGGGTGACAGGGGTAAAGCAGAATTAATTTTGCTGCATTGTCTTTGCACTAGAGAGAAATCACTGCAAAAAGGAATAACAGTTCTCCAATGAGACTGGTAAAGACTATATGATATGGGATCTGGGCAGGAAGTTAATTCTGTGCTGGAGAAAATTATCTGAAGTAGTCTGCTAACAAAAGTGCTTTAAAATCTGATAGGCAAAGGATAGAGGGAATTTTATACTGTGTCCTGCGCTGGCAGGAAACCTGACCTCAGGTAGTGAGGACCAGTTAGGAGTGAACGGCCACCATCAGAAAAGCATGTCCAGGGCTGGACCTGTTGTCACATCACACTGACCCCCACTCTCATTGCATCAGTCCCAGGAGGGAAAGAAGCTCTACTGTATTAAGTAGGGCTGCCATCAATTCACAAAGTACTGCCTAAGAAAACAGGGGTATTTAAGGACTCAGAGCTTAAATATCCTGTTTATTAACAAAGGCAACTTAAGATGGTATTCCTGCTCTACTTTTCTTTGAAAGGATAAGGAAATTTGACATGTATTTGTTATGATATATATGTGTATGTATGTACACATGAATGTATGTATAAAGTTAGCCAAGCTCCAGAATATCAGAATGAAAGGAGTACGAAAATAAAGAGCATTAACTCTTACCACGAGACAGAGTACTCTCTCTAGGTCTTACATTTAAAATACTGATGAGGATATTTTCTCCCAACTAGTTCCCAATAAAGCAGAGTTATTCTCTTTCAAATATCATCATGGGGTTATACATGTATCTCTAACTCACAGATGAAATTTGCTCAGTTTACAAGTGAAAAGCAGAGCCTCTTCTATGGTTTGGCAGAAGCAAATCTCAACTTGGGACTCCAAAAAACCAATCTATATTTTATAATTTTCTTTCTTCAGTTGCAATGGTGTTCCTTCAAATTCTTCTGTTCGTTTTGTGAGATTCATCTTTTAGACAGTCAGTGATGATTCAGATGATCTATCTACTAGGACCAGATTTTTTAAATATACAGAATAATTCTTTGCCTATTATTTCATATGCTCTGGTGAGTAATAATATACTTAACATGAATAAACTAGATCTATTTTAGATGGTTCTTACCTTGCAATTACTATCTTACGTATTTACCCATGAAATGAAATACTTCCTGCTATACTCCTAGTTTATTTTCTACCAGTATCTCTATTTCTTCCAGAGGTCCCAGTAAGACTCCTAAAAATACCCATTTATCTCCGAAATTTTCTTCCACTGTTGTTCTCATTGTGTGATAAAATTGCAACTCTGATCTTTAAAGAGACATTACATTCATTTTTTAAATGTCTGTATAAAACCTAACACAAAGGAACGATGATCTTTGTTTGAAGCATATAAACAAGGCATCAGAAATGTTAATATATCAAGAGGATTTTAAACTTTTGCCAAAAAAAGAGAAAAAAGAAATAAAGGACAAAAATAGTGTTTAGATGTGCTATACTGCAGTTGCTTCAAGCAATTAGGCGTTTCCATGCATGGTGCCTTTGAATAAAAACAAACAGGAATTTTTTGTATCATCTGTCTGATTTCTTGTGACAAATTATCTCCTTGAAAACATTTTTGAGTATTTATTTGAGATGCTCTATGTTGATTAACTTTTTTCATTCCATTTGTGTAAAAATTTCAATTAATATTTCATATTTTCTTCTGATTCTTTACTTCTTTGAACTTATTTTTAGATATTTGCCTATTCTCTTACGTCTCTTATCAAATAATTGCATTCAGCAATCACACCTTGTGAACATCAGCAAAAAACCATGTTCAACCCAGTTAAATTTCCTGTAAAAATGCTAATTTCTGAACATTATTATGCAGGTAGTTTTAACCACAAAACACCACCAACGATTGCAGTCTGCTACTCCCAAGTACAATAACATGAAAAAAAATTTCTAGGAGAGTCAGTATTAGATCAGTTTAAGAAAGGCACTCAGGAGGGTGTAAAAGGCACCCACCAGGGGTTGACTGTGTAGTACCTTAAGTACTGTAGTTGAGCAGGGAGCATTTAAATCTATTTTCTTCTGACCTATAAAGACTTCTAAGTGAAGAAAGAACTTTTCAACAGGTACAATCTTTATACATTAATCTTCTGATGCACTAAGTCTTTCCAGAGGACATCAGGGCAAATGTTTCAAGTTAATGGAGGGCATACTGTGGTGATTTGTATCATCTGTCACACACTGAGGACAAGTAGCCATGGGATAACATTTCCTAGAACCTACTGTAGTTAGGCAAAAATATTCAATTTAGCTCCTTTGAAATCCATCATAAAGATGCACAGCAGAATGTATAAATAGCCAGGCTAATAGAAAGGCTGGCATAGAAACATCTGTACAGAAGACTGTTCCATTTAATAGTAATTTGTCAAGATAATTGTGTCAAATGCTGTATAACCACAGATGAAGTCAATATTAATAAGACTTCAATCTTTGTTTTCGGAATATTAGTAGAGTGCCCTTAGACCTTTATTACTTTTATTTCTGAGGCAGAAGAGAACATTTGTGTTTTGTCCTGTCCTATTTTAGCATCCTCCTTGAAATTAATATGATAAAACTATTGAATATTGTGCTTTGAATTCTTTAAAAGAAAAATTATATCATTCAGGATAACATAAAGAAAACATATTGAAAAAAAATCAACTAAAAAGCACATCAAACTAAAGCAAACTTTCCAGTTTTATTTATTAACCTTTGAAAGCAGTTTTAGGAAATGTTAGAACTATGCCTGGAACTTTTAACTCATAAAATCCTAGGAAGAATTTTTCATAGGTATAATAATAATGCTTCACAATAAGAATTGACAAATGTTCACAGGGAGAACAAATGTCATCAGGGAGAAACCTCGTACCGTGCTACATACAATGATCCCCAAAACTCAGTATTGTTTGCCAAGAGCCAAACAGCACAGCTTACCTCAACCTGACGTGAGTCTAGATAGTGTAACGTGACTTGTTCCCTGAAATTTTGCAGTTAAACATTTTATTGTATCAGTGATTTGATAGCAAGATGCAAATGTTTCAGTCCATCTCAAATGGGACCAGAAACAAAGAAACTTGTGAATCTGAATCTTTGTAAATATTTGCTAGCACTTTACCTGATTTTTCAGTGCAAAATTGTTTGGGGTTTCAAATTTTATCATAAACATTTCCTACAGCCTAAACCAGAAATTAAAATACATCTAATAATAGAATCTGATTTTTGCAGTAAAAAACCCTACATCCTTCCAAAAGTGAATGACTCAAAAAGCTAGTATCACCTCATTGACAGCATGTTTTAAGTAAATCACGAATTTCTACAGTGCGTGTACTGATGCTCAAACTTTGTGCTTGCTCAATGCATTTATTAGATCTGAAATTTAACTCTTATGGCATGGTATGGGGAGATTTTTGTAAACATGAAAGAGCTATGTCTGTTTCTATGACAGCTGGATGATTCTATGAATCTTGATTTTTTTCCTTTCCATTCCATAATTTCTTTCTATCTCAGCAAGTGAAACTAGAAGCAGATGCAGCAAAGCAGCTAGGAGAAAGGAGGGATGTAGGACAATACTAAAAAATTACCCTGGGAAAAATGAGGTTGGGCAGACAATATTGTCCCATGCTGACTACTAGAAATTGAGCTAATAGAGCTTGCTGAGTTTGGTTGGTACTACCTGCCATTCTGGTCAAGTCTGTGCTGCAGTATGTTTTCCAGCAGTCATCAAGGAGAAGAATTAAATTCGACAGAGTACAGGAATATAACTTGGAGGAAATATCCCTGCCAGAGAAAAAGATGACAAAGAAACAGCTTTCCAAGACTATCATGTAAATGTCTTGCATTTTTCTAGTCAAATGATTATGAATAAGCAGTGCGTCCCTTCTAGAGAAGTTTTCAGTGCATGTATTTAAAAGCTTCACTGAACTGTTTCTGCATCTGCAGATAAATCATGCTGACATTTTTCTCATATTTTTCTGCTTTTGTTACGTTTATCCAAACATATCACTAGATAGAGGTGATTAATGCATCTGTTAATAATTATTCATTCTGACAGACAACAGAAAAGCTCTCACAAACATTCATGACAACAATGCTGACCAGTGCCAACTTTTCACTTAATGGGATCTCTGCAATCTGTATCAGGCCATTCAAAGAGATACTTAGTCACAAAAAAAAAAAAAGAGAAAAAAAAATAGTGGCACTTTGGTCACTTAGACAAAAATATTTAACTTATGAATATAAACATTACACTGACTTCAGCAGAGAGATTACCCTGACTTTCTGTCACTGAAATAAGACCTAACCGATACACTTAACCTATGTTCTTCATCACATTTCATCCACAAAGCACTATCACCTTCTTCAGCTGGGCAAGACGGAAAAACAACCTGTTCATATTCCAGCAGAAAATCCCAGGCACAAGTGTGTTTGCTGAGCCGTATCTGGCTTGCAAAGTGTTGCTGTCATTCTGAACCCCCTGCGCTGTTACAGCTTGACAGCTGATGAGCCTCTCTCTCAACACCACGCCATAAACAGCTCCCCGTCACTCTCTACAAAAGGCTGTCCCTAAACTAAATGGAAACTAAAGCTAACTCTGGAACCAGATGAACCTGAAGAGCCCAGCTCAAGAGCAGAAACAGGAGGAACAATATGAATTGCCAGATTTTTTGAATAATAGTAAAATTGAAACTGCCTTGGGTACATCCAAACACAGCTGCAATAGCTAACTTATTAATGTCTTTTCATTGGCAGCTACATCTAGACAATCTGCCAAAGAAACTTTAACAGCTTCTCTTGTCATAAATGATTCAGCTGAAAGATATATAACCTTGTAAGCCAGGTGGTGAGATCCTGCGTGGGATATTATTTATTTTTTTTTCTTTCAGGCTGCGTAGAGAAGTCTGTAGCATTGGTTGATATAAAGAACTCCTATGGGCCTTGAAGGCATATATATTAAAATTATGAAAACTACTTGTATCAAAGCCACTTGCAAAACTTTTGTTAAGAAATTCCCCAAAGGATTAAAAGTACTAGACAAATTCACAGAATATGAGTGAAATATAATATTTTAACTAGGTGTGTTATTAGGCATGTATGGAAAAGATTCCTTTCAATGTCCAAGAAGAGTTTTGGAAACTCTATAAAATGCAATATTAAAATTATAATCTTGTCCTGCTTTCAGCACACAGGTCCAAATATAGAAGTCAAAGGAGGTTTCTCACTTTTTCTCCAGGTAATTTCACCAAAATGGCAATGAGACAAATATATAAATCAAGAGCATCACCACTATTGTAATATATTACTATACATAAACTCTTAAGCAGTCACGAAACCTAAGTGAGATGAATTCGTTCCTGATTGTAATTTTTATTACTATGGCAATGCCTAAGGTCTACAACAGACAAAATGGTAATCCCAAAAGCAAGGCTCTACTTAGGCAGAGGAGTAAAATGACTGACAAAAAGCCTAGCATCTCAATTGGTAAGACCAACTTATGGTTGAGAGAAAAAGAAGCTTTGTGGCAAACTCGATGCCTAATCCCAAGGTAGAAGAGGTTTCTGTTGAATTTGCTTTTCATATTTAGGTTCCTATGTTTAAGTAGGCACACCAAAAGCCAGAGACGCTTACTCAATGAGGAGTAAGAAGAGGTGTATATACAAAAAGCCTATCTTCTATCTTCTCTTTTTGATATTATACTATATTTAGACAAATATAATATATAATATTACATATAATATTATATATTAAATTTTAAACCAGCATTTGAAATTACCTTCAGCCTTGTGGTGGGTGAGAGTCTATAGCAGCAGTAGTCAAGTACTATGTTTGGTAGCTAATTTCAACTGCATGCTGAAAAGATAATACATATAAAAGTGGAGAAGAGGAAAATGGTATTAATGAGAAAAAACCCCAACACCACCTAAGTTTCTTTACAGTTTTGATGCTGTACTTGCTCTGGCCTGCCACACCCAGTCTCACTGCTTTGTTGAAACATGTGGCATAACCTTTCCAAGTCCGTAGAGCATAATTAATTCCCCCCCGGATATGTTTAATCTGTATCAAGCGAAACAATGCTTACTTTGCTTTCTCTGATGTCTAAATATAAGTATTGTAACACTTATGAACAGCCATGGAATTCAGAACAAACTAACAGTCTGAACTGAAAGATTTCTTGGGCAGAAATATAAACGTCGGTAACCAAATGGGGAACAACAGCCTTGTGACTGTGGAGATGAGACAATTAATTCACTCATAACTTTGAGGACTGGACCATTCAGCTCAGTGCATTGAAGAAAACATTTAAACTCTAGCTCTACCGATCACCGTAGGTCATACAGTACAACTACAGTGGCAGTAGGTTTCTCCGTTTTAGCATGTTAACTCTACTATCAGTCTTTGCTCCTAACAGGAGGGAAAGGAATAGTGTAGGAGACTCTTGGATGCTATTGTTTAAAAATATTATATATGATCCACAGGACATCCAAATAGGACATTATTTTGCAGTTCCCAACAATTATATTCTTGGGCCCTCCTTGCCTTCTTGCTTAGCATTCATGGTACTTGATATTATTTTTGCAAGATTTGTGCTGCAAATCTTTTAATGCCTGTTGAAGGTCCTCCCATGCCAATCTGGACATAATTTCTGCAACTTCCACATTCTTCCTAGAACATCAGATAAGTTACTGTCTAGTCTTTCTTCCATGATGGGTAACACCAAGTTCATGACAGAAGTAACTGGGAAGAAACTAGTCTAGGTTTGCAATCATGTTTTTCTTCTTCTCAAAATGAACACAACCTACACTGCCACAAGACAGAAAAGGCGATTATTAATAGAGAAAATGAGTCACAGACAACGTGACTGAAAACAAGGCTCTAAAAATTTTAAGGTGTAGGAAGAATTGAGGGTCAATGTGGCTACTTACTTTTGCTTTCTTATTCTTACTGTAATGCAAAATAGAACAGAAATAAGAGGTTTAATTGTGGTTTGGTTACATTTTGCTCATTTTTTATGCATATTTGTGACTGTAAGTAAATGGAAGATAAAATTCTTGATTTATAAGTGAACTAGAAGTGGCAACATGGAATTTTTTCTTTCTCCTGTTTTTGGTCACAAGCATGTGTTCATTAACCTTACTCATGCTGAGTGACAGCCATCCATATTTCAGACTCTCTGGGGTGTGTTCCTAAAGTGCAGTAGAGCCTACCCATGGGCTTGGAAGTAACATGGTGAGGGTTCTCTGTGGCTGTATCCAACCTGTAGTGTAAAGAAGCTCTGCAGCGTACCATGTCCCAGGGAGGAGGAGAAGTGCATGGGGAGCTTTCCCTGCCCATGGAAACAGTGCTCCCCTGGATTCCTTTTTCAAACATTGCTCTTATTCCGAAAAAGATGCATAAGGGACCATTGAAAAGACTTAAAGCTCTGTGGATCAGAAAGAATCAGAGCAGGTGTTTACATACTTTACCCATTTTCTACAAGTTCTTTTATATTTTCAAGTCCTTTCATCTCAAAGCAAACACACACAAGACAGTAAGGGCAAGTTTGGCTTGGCTAAGTTTTTACCACGGTGTTAAGATAACGACAGTAATAAAATGCCTGGTTTGTTTTCCGACGGTATATGCGGGGCAGGAACACATTTTGTAATACATCACAGATATCTTAAATCAATGTGACGCATTTAAGTTAATTCAGTTCCTTCAGCACAATATCACTAGCTCTAGGTTGCTCTTACTAGCCATTTCCTTATTTCCCACTTTTGATCCCCAGGGAAAAATTAACAAACCAGTTTGTTTAAACTCTTCTGAAAATATTAGCTCTTCTGTTAACCCCATTGACTCTGAAAACTCATTTAGAAAATAGAAAACATAGCATACATCTGGATGACTATATACTATTGTAACATATGCATATTAAATACTCCTTCTGTATTGCTTGGGGACCAGGAGTACATTTATCTTTTATGGAAAGGTCTACCTAGCAATAGAAGCAGCAAAACCTAAATACACCAAACATTTTGTAATTCCCAAGGCAAACATTAATCAGTTATGAGAAATATTATGATACAGGCCTTCAAGCTTTTTTTTTTCTTTTTCTTTCCTTGCAGGACTCACACAGTAAATAATCTAAGCCATTGGACTGATTATGGAAAACATTAGACCTATGATGTTAAGATATTTATGATTTCTGCAGACAGATATTAATTTTCCAATACTTTTAACTCATGTGATTAGCTTTTTGCTATCTACACAGAGGTTGAAATGATGGCACCTTTTAAAACTGGAGCTTACCACTTCAGTGAGTAATGTAAAAATGGTATTTTACAAGTTGAGGGTGGTGCGAGGACCATAACTTTTCCACTGAGCTGTAAGATACCATTTTTCTTAAGTTATGTGAATATTTGAAACATCTTTCTACATAGAGACCATTCCAAAGAGAATACCCATTGATACTATAGGCCTACAAATACAAATTTATTTTGTCCTAACTATATAGTGAAAATGTCCGTCAGGAAATTCCACTAATGCCAACCAGAGCTTTTTTCACTGATAACATTTTAACAGGTTTCGACTTCTATTTTTCACAATAGGGGACTTTTCCAAGGAAAACATTTTATTTGTCTACATTAAAAAATAATATTTTTCAATATTTAGAAAATTTATTATTAAATATTTAAGCATATACTACCATATAAAACTTTTTTCAGTTATCTTGAAAACTTTCCATTCACGTATATCAATCAGCATAAAAATTTCGCAGTGTAACACAAGATACACTAATCTAAATAGTAAGATATTTCAAAAAACATTCAATGAAAAACAGCTGTCCTTAAATGGGATCTATACAAAAACTGTGATTAATTTAATATTTTGATTCTTGCTATATTGCATGAAACACTGTAGGCATAATAAAAGTTAGACACAACCAAAAAAATAGAGGGGAAAAATTTATTTTTAAAAAATGCAGCCTTTTTTCTACATTATATCCTCATATAATGAAAAGTTCTCAAACATTAAATGTTTAATTTGGTTTTTCTCCAAACCAGAAAAAAACCTCCAACGTTAAAATGTTTTGTAATGCAAAATAGACATCTCTAGCTTTTATCCACTCCACTCATTAACTTTTGTTAAATCAGTGCTATTCATTATGGGTGAGTTTCTTTGTGAAATGGAAAATAAAACTAAAAAGTCCATAACTCCAGTCCTCAAGTTGTTCAATTGCTCGATTTTGTGAAGAACCATTTTTTTCTCTTTTGTTTTTTTCTTAACTTAGACATCTTTCTTAACTTAACCAGACATCTGGCTGGTTTCTTTTTTTCCAGTGGGAATTTTCTTTAATGTTTTATATTTACAACATTATTTTAGTCATAAAAGTCAGTTTTCACTAATCATCCAGGCCCCAATACTAGGGGCAACTGATTCCCATTCAAACATCGCATATTAACTCATTCTACCTGCTTTTCCTGCACTTAAATAACCATTATTCCCGCTATAAGAAAAGGTCATTTTGATTAGGATCTTCAACAGGTGACTTACTTGTAGTGACCTACACTGGTACATCTTAGTAAAACACTTTCCTCCTACCACATTCCTAGATGTGAACTGTGCTTTGTATGCTTACACAAATGAAAATTAACAGCAAAAAATTGGACACCATTTAAGGGTGTTACAAAACTTTGAAAGTGGGACCTGCATTGGTCAAATGTGGCTGCAGGAAAAAGACACTGGGTAGAAGTACCTTAGTGAAGAGTAACTTTTGAAGTCATTATTTGCTACCTGCCCCACCCAGAGAGTTCAAGTTTTCCGAGTGCTGATCAGATTTTCAGTATCCTTTTCTATTAGGCCATTATTTAAGTCCTCATGAAAACATACTAAAAAAAATACTGACTAAACTTAAAAAAAAAATAAATCTTGGGCAATCCGTGCCCTGAAGTTCAAGATTATTTCTTTAAGCAATATATGACCTTGTAATAAGGTCTCCTGTTTCATAAATACAACTAACATACCTGAAGTCCTAGGCATAAGACCTTGAGTTCACCCGTGTTAAACACATATAGTCCAAATGAACCTGCTTAGAAAGAATGCTCAGACTAATTTGTAAAACAGATTTATCTGTGCTATAATTTAGTATTCCACTTCATTCAGCTAAGAACTTCATAAGGATTTTTTTTTTCCAGCCTACTGATACACACCAAGAAATTGTGACTCACCTTTTCACTATAGGAAGCAACTTTAAATAATGACAGTTCTGTCCTTCAATTTTCAGCAGTATTAAACAGTCTGAATCTATTTATGACTTCCTGAACTTTAAACGAACAAAAAAGCAGGATTAATATGCTTTTCAGAATTTTAAGAATATTGTGCCATAATGCTTAAGTTAGGAACTATATGTATTGTACTATCTTGCCTAATAGTAATTAAATTTTATCATTTTTTAATTACATAATGATTTGGCCCGAAATACCCAAGCAAAATGTCAGGCTGATTTTTCAATTGATTTATATTTATCATAATCTCTAAGGTTTCCATTCCACCATTAACTTAACATCTTTTTACTTCTTGGCCTTTTTCACCTAACCTTAGCCTTTCTGTTTCCCTGAGTTTGGTCTTGTTTTCCTATTATTTCTTCCACTGCATATCCTTAATTCATCTGGACTCAAACTGCCTTTTTAACCTTTTGATAGTCTTCACACTGATTTTGTCCTTGCCATTTAAGAAAAGTAAACCTCTGGCTTTATATGTTATGTAGCCCACTTACTAAAGACTTTATACTTTTCCATTTTTTTTTAATATGAAGGCTTTTAAAATATTTTCCTAAGATCTAGAACTACCGAAGTTCAGTTCTTAATGTAATTCTTCCATCTGCATTACAAATCTTGGTGTCAATAGTATGACCTATGACACATTGGTGCAGCAATTAAGGAGACAATGGTAATTTTTAATTTTTTTTTTTT
>VZTU01037677.1:7500-17236 GCA_013400835.1 Zapornia atra | reverse complement strand
TTTTTTTAACATGGAAAGTTTAAATTTTATGGCTCTCACTATAACAATCACTAACATGTAAAACAACACAAAGGGCGATCCATCTTGCAGATGACATAGAGGCTTCTGAGCTTGGTCATGGCAAGAAACTAATTTAAGAGATAATTTTCATACATCTAGGTATCATAGCTTGATTTCAGAACTCAATTGCTATAAAAATGCACTATCTTCTCAAGTTCAGAGTAGAAACATACAAAAAATACTTATTTGGCAAAGACAGAATGATTCAGCAAATTCCAGGCACTTGCAAAATAAGCATTTTATGTTTGCAGCTGCATGTCTCTCTGAAGGACGAGCTTCCAAAAAGAAATGAAGCAAATATTCTGAGAAGCAGCAATACTATGCTAAATAAAATCAGAGCAGAAGATGCTCATGGGAAAGGTCTTTCTTTTCTTCAGTTATCACTATCAGAGTAAACATGCATTTAGTTGGAATACGCAGTATCACCAGGTGGAAGTTGCAATATATTTCTATATCTTACTCCATTTTTCATTAAGACAATTTAGAACTGAAGATTAATGCCCTAGTATTAAACACAAAATAGACTATATGTTCACATCAACACAAGCGGCCTGCAATGTCTCACTATTTTTCCTCCTATAGCTTCACTCATTTTTCATCTCTTATCCTCAGCATCCTAGCTTGCATGCTTAATTCTTCACTTTAGTGTGCCATAAATATGAAGCTATTTCTAAAACAATGTATATGCCACAAGTTATTATATATATGAAATGTTGGGTTCGTTAATCGTTAGTTAATGGCCATCAAGGGAATGTTAGCAGGTAACAAAACACATTTCCAACGCAAAGACATACAAAGATTTAAATCTTCTCAGCCATAAAGATCTCAGAGGAATTAAGACAAGAAACAGCCAAGCACTTATACATACAAATGACAGTATCTGCAGAGGGTTTCAGAAATATACCCATGGTGTCCCATGCATCATCTTTTTGTTCCTAGGAGGGAGGAAAAACAGTGTGCGAGATGATTCATACACTAAGACAATAATGGTTGAAAATTCACATTAAAATCAAGCAACAATACTGTTTCTAATGACCAGGTAGGGAAAGGATCTTCAATGACTCAGTGGCACTTCTTTGGCTGAAAAGAAGTCTATTACCACAACAAATTTTCTTCAGGCACTTTCATGCATACATCGTCCTCCTTTAGGATCTGAAATAAAACATGAGCTAAGCTCTGTAAGGTGATGACTATGATGAGGGCATCTATTGTAAAAGATCTGTTCGTAACAGAAACTGCAAATGGTGTGTAATGGTGATGGAATTCTGCAGGAGGAGGACATGCAACATTAATTCATGTGCATTTTGTACTGATCCAGAAAAAACCCTGACACTGCTGGGCTTGAAGATGGAATGGGAAACTAAAAAAACCCCAAACCTGTGTTAATCATCTACTTAAAGAAATTTCCTTTGTGTGTTTCATCACGTGCTCAGTACCAATGCTTATGTCTTTATACATCAGTTGGGCCTGATGCTGCAATAACCCCTCTCTGCACACTTGGACCTTTAGGAAAGGATTTTTCAGGGGAAGACAACTGCAGGACATGGAAGCTGCTTAGTTCCCCCTCTCATTAAGGGATGCTCAGAGGCAAGTCAGTTTGTTAAAAGGCATTTTTTCCCAACACCGTTCTGGAGAGACTCTTCAGGAGCGCTCAGCAGCATTCTGCACTATTATTTTAAAAAATAATGGTTTTTTTTCCTCCCCACTGATCTCTGTCTCTGTAGCTGCACCACAAAGAAAACTGAAAAAAACCAGTGAACAAGCACATCCACATGGAAATGAAATCAGACACAAAACATCTATTATTACATTGGGCAAATCTACCACCTAGCTACACGAACATGGGAACATTTTCCAAGGTATCCAGGTGGCTTCACTGATGCTGACCAATGCCACCAGAGCATGTAATAGCAGAGGGTGATTACAGAGAAGATTCTTTTTTTTTTTTTTTAAATATTTATTTTTATAGAAAAGCTGCAGTGAAAGGAAAACAAGTAAACCCCCCCAACTTTCTGGAAACACAAGCCAAAGGAAATCTCACCCAAACCCTCTTGCAACAGTTCCTCCTATCTTTCTTCTCTGCTATAGCATGAAGCATTCTATGCTTTCAGTCTCTTAGAAATATACTGGCTTGACTGACAATCCAGATTCCTTCAATCAACAGCTTTTACCAATTTTAGTTCAAGAGTTTTGAAAACCCAAACCCTGATGTGAACTGCCACAAAGGAAAGAAAAATAATTACTCCAGTTAACTGCTGAAGTCTTGACTTTAAGATACAAAGCAAGACAGCTGGAAAGAAACATAAACTCCTAATTTGGAAAGAAAACAGTCTCATTTATCCCAGGCAGCTAGAACAGGACCTGGATTTAGCAGTAAGACTGGCCCATAACAATTCACAAAGTAGCCTAAAATAGCTAATATCTGGAAGCCAGATAGGTCCAACTGTGCCAAAATCTATATTCGGTGTCTAGAGTCATTGTGACACATTTCTATGATACAGCTACACCACAAAAATCTACTGAACCTCTTCTTTCTAACTTAAATGAGGTCCAAGTTCTACTTCATTTACTAAGCAAGATTATAGCTTCAAGTCATGGCTTCAAAACCTTGTCCTATAGTTACAATGAATTTTGGTTTGCATTCTCTTACCCACTCTTTTGTTGCCTGTTGCTTCTAGGAAGATTTTTTTCCCTACAGTTATTTAAAAAAGAAAGAAAAAAACCAAATTAGTGTAAATCAGGTGGTCGCATTGAGCAGTTTTGCTCCACACTTCAATTATTTCTATTGCTCCTAATTTAGGTTTGTTTAAATGATCAAAGGATATTCTTTACAAAAGTTAAAAAAAAATAAATTATTTGTATATATTTTGAACAGGTGTGACATGGCAGAAAAATCACTCAGCAAGCTAACAATCCTCCGATTTACATAGCGTGAAGAAAGGCTGTCCACATACTATAATCTTAGCTAGCAGCTTACCAAAAGATATAACACCTACATTCTCATTATCCTGTCTACTGAGATGCCTAAATATTTTCTTTTATGACAGTATCTAATGTCACGATTCATGAAGTATGGACTCATTTTATCATGTGAGAAAAATCTCCGTGAAAGTGTTCAGCCAGCCAAGATGGCCGTGCTTAGTTGACTGGAGTGAGGGTAAATGCTGTGTTTCCTCTACGCTGAGAAAACATTTAAGTATTCTATATTAAAGCAAAGTTTCACAAGTTGCACAAGCTGCTTTCTGAATCTGCCACGTACGGACAGCGGTAGTTCAGGGAAAGCACAACGCTTTTCAGGAAGCATGTGCAGGGGAAGAAAGGGACAGCACTCTCCCTCACCATCACGTTCAGAGTGGAGCAACAGTTTTTGCACCTTGACCACACTGACAACTGAGTTTTGCTAGCATGGGCGCAGGTGCGGTGATGGCAGGGGAGGTCACCAAGTGACTGCATACAGACAGCTGGGAGACTCGGACTTGGTCTAGCTTCCCTGGACTTCAGCCAGGCAGGACCCCACAGATTCACGTTACTGTACCAGCCTCAGAGCTGTCTTTGTCCCTGCTGTTTGAGAAGGCTTCTTTGAGAGGGGTGATTCACAGGACCAACTCGTCAGCTGAGTGACTTTGAATGACTTGGGCAGCTCCTCAAAAAAGCAAGCAGGGTAGGTGATGTTATTTTTTTCCTCCATATGCTAAAATCTCTCCTGGTGATAACAGATGAATAAGTAAATTATAACCGTAAAATGACAGAGACCTCCTAGAGAAAGCAGCTTCTAAGGCAGACTAAGCAGAACAGATCAATATCTCCCGCATCTACTTCTGGATCTGTAACACTAAAAACCCCTTATATTTATCTATTTTTAGGTCTCTAAGCAAGAACATACAGTGAGAAAGAGCGAGAACTATTCCTCTGGAAAACAAGTACTTTAGGCAAGTATAGCCAATTGGGATGAAGAAAACATGTCCAGTAAAATACAGCTCTCTCTGAAGATAATGGCTTTATAAAAAGAGTTTTATCACATGCTTTATTTTTATATTCAGAAGGTGCAGGCTTAAAGAACACAGTAATGCCACAGATACAACCAATCAATAGAAATTGCCTCCAAATTGTCTGCCAAGCCTACACTGTGAGAGTGATTTCCTATAGCTTAGATTACTTGTTTGTCTATGCCAGTAAAAAAACCATATAAAATGTGGACAGAAATCTGCCACAGCACCATAGCAGTATATATTATTGCACAGTGTTCGAAGTCATAGTGTAGTACACAACCCTGTCAACACCCAGTATTTTGTCTGGATGCATCGAGTTGTTGTAGAGGTTTTGGTTCAGAAAATCAAGTAATAACATACATAGAGCAATGTTTTGTTTGTCCTTGGTTCATGTAACTTAAGACTGAACTGAACCTGAGCCTCTCAGATCGATTGTGTGGACTTTTAAATGGCTAAGACACTGTAATTTCAAAAATAAAGCATATACGTGCGTATACACAAACCCATCCTCCTGCTGCTCAAGTGAGAGGCAATGACACACGTGGTACTTTCACTTGTCCCTTTTGTGTTGACAGTGAGAAGAGCCTGCTTTTCTCACAGACCTTCTGTAGAGCTAGTTCTGTCAGTGAGACCAAAGACGATCACGGGAGCTACACCAGAGTTTGTGGTCATGGGAGTCGCTGTTGGCAGAGTCCCACAGGGACTCACACTGTCCTATGGAAATGTAAGATTCTGTATTTATTCAAACTAAAGGTGATAAGGCACTTGCTTACAGGCCTTTTTTCTGGCTACTGGCCCTACTGTGAATTACTGGTGGGGTTATCATCAGGCCTGAGTATTGCCTTTTCAAGCCTGGCACTAGCTTTACTATTGCATTTCCCTTTCTGTGTGTGGGTACGTATTCATACATATATACTGGAACATCCACAACCTCCACCTCCATATACCTGCTTATTTATTAAAAAATAAATGTGCCTGAAACTGAATGATGAATTCCAGCTACAGGTAGCTTGTATTAACTGCCAAGCCACTTGGTTCCAAAATTCTGTAAATACTCTTCCAACAGTTTTGTGAAACTATTACAAACAGCAGTCAGAAATATAAAAGCAAGCACCCGAGTAAAAATCATGCA
Organism: Zapornia atra; assembly: GCA_013400835.1. Lineage (NCBI taxonomy): Eukaryota > Metazoa > Chordata > Aves > Gruiformes > Rallidae > Zapornia > Zapornia atra. The sequence goes on along the minus strand of VZTU01037677.1, from coordinate 12,055 downwards.
GTCTGTATTATTGCACCTTTACTCACTGTGGCAGTATAAAATGTCTACTCATTCATGATCAGAAAAAAATATTTATGTGAATATCTCACTCTTCAGGAGCATGAGGTAACCCAAAATTGTTATTTATAATGAAACTCATTAGGAAGCCAACTACTAAAAAATAATATATGTAAAGCAAGTGAAATAGCTATAGCTTGAAATCTTTAATTATATTTTCCTCCTAACTCGGAGAATATGGTGCTGAAGGGCAGGCAGTATCAACACAACTTGAAAATCGGGTAAACAGTTGTCATATAAAAGCCTCCAACTCTTTTTTTAACAAGATGCTCTCGATGCTTCAGCTAAGCCTGTACCAGAAGGTCCCCTTTTAAGAAGCTAGTACATGCACTAACGGTAAATGACTCCAGAAAAAAAAAGTATTTTCCAAATTTAAGAACTATTTACCATAAACTAAATAAAAATATCCTTTCAAAACTGCACCAAGAGCAGATTTTAAAAAGGAGAACAACACAACTGTGAGTGTATTTTCTATACTTAGAAAAAGACGAGTAAATCCTCTCTGGTGTCTCTTTCAGATGTTCCTTCACCTTTTAGGATTGAGTCGGGGCAGAAGAATGACACAAACCACCTCTCCAACTCCTACTTCATCTTCACCACCTGCTTGCTTCTGCGCAGGGAAGATGCAAAGGAGGCAGTGTGGTCCTGCGCAGCGCACAGGATCCACTGGAACCCCATTCCCTGAAGCATTTCCCCTGCCTCCAGGTAGGAACTACTTGATGACAAGTTCAAGGGGCTGGTCTCAGCACTCATGTTTAGCAGCCCTTTCCTATCCTAAAAAATACATTTTCAAGATTAGGTTTGTAATCTTTAAAGCAAACAAATACAACCCATTTTAATTTACCCATTTTACATCCCAGACTTCAGCTGGGAGACCAGCAGGAGTAAATGCTTCAACACAGATAAGTCAGTCCTGAAAAGTCAGCATTAGTTAAAAATTACCACAAATGAAATGTGAACTTTTTCTCTGTGCCTACAGCACGTAGTAGTGGTCCATTCCTGTTGGAGTTGTGAGTGTATTCTGAGGAAGAACTTTGGGTAAATGCTATGAAGTAATTTACTGCACAACTTTGTGGAATTAAATGTGGTTTTTTAGGTATAAACAATTTTCTTACCACTGAGGTGAGTAAAGCACTGAGCTGTCTACAGAGGTAGCCAAATTTTCATTAACAATCAGAGATGTACAAAGGAGTCTGATGGATGATGCCATTTGAATAATGGATTTAACTCAGATGATCTCAGGTATCTTTCCCACATTTATCATCACTGCCTCCTTAATACGGAGCAATGAGTTATAATAAATATTTTTAATTACTAAAAAGTGGGGTTTTTTTAAATACATGAATTACATTTTGTATCTGCCTACCACGCTATAGAGTATGTACTGGAACTAACCGCATGTGGTGGGGCAAGAAGGAAAGAGTTTGCTTGCATCAAGATTAGGGATTGTTGGAAGACACTTAACAGCTGGAGGTGAGTGATCTCACAAAATGTTAGAATTTCTGCACCTTACTATGTACTATTTTTTTTCTCACCAGTTTACAAATTTGTATTTTGAAGATTTATATTTTCAAAGCATTTAAATTCAATAAAATATATTTGAAGCACTAAATGACTAACTGAAGGTGTGATCATCAAAGCAATATTCACTGCATCAAGGAAATCTCTAAAAAAAGATGCATTATGAGTATTTCAGAATATAAGGAGCTGATGCTTACTAAATGCAAGTAGAAATTAATTGAGGCTCTTACTGTTATGAAGTTGTTTCCACTTCAAGATCCCATAGGTCCCCAGAAGAATTTTAGGGCAATATTACTGTTTATTGATTTGAAGCAGCCCCAAAGTTTAGAGTAAGAAGTATGAGCAGAAATTTCAGGAGGACCAATGCTAGGCACAGACTGAACGGAATGAGTGCCATTACTGCATACAACTCCCTAACTGTTCTGTCTCACACACATACACAGTACTCTGTATTATTCACAAATACTGTGCTAGGGAAAATGTTAAGTCTATTTGCTGAGTTTTATTCTAAGTGCTTGATATAATATGATGAATTCCTAAGACCTGATAGGTATCTCTCAGCAAATTTTGTTACGCAGCTTAGATGAGAAGATTTAATAAACAGTACACTTTTGTACTGTGAAACAGGTCTGAGCAGCATCTAGGGATACCATGCAGAACAGCTGCTGCTGATCATATTTTGCTGGTGGCCACTGTATTCATATAACTAATCGTATCAAATGATAACTGAAATAATGTATTTGTGTTTTAAAGTACAAGTATTTGAGTACAGTATTTCATGTAAAGGTATTTTCTATCAGCCAGAGAGGAGGCTGATATGCTGGAAACACACTCTGTTTAAATGTGTAATACTTTTAAAGAAAGATGTTGAACCTTTCACACTGCAAACCTCTTCAGACTCTGCTGTTACAGTAAACTGTTGTATTAGAACTCTAGAAGCTACTACTAATATGCATCTAAAATACTTGCTGTATCTCAGCTTCCTTCTCTGCTTTGGGCAGGTCAACAATCTGCTGGAAGTGAAATAATACTGATTGAAGCTGTCAATTTTCAAGTAGAGTTACTGAACAGAGACTTAACCTACCACACTGCCATTATGACCACGATCAAGAATGTCGCATTACAAAACCACACCGACATTACTTCATTTTGTGATAATGCAACTACAGCAAATCTACCCTTGAGTGACAGGATGATATGAGGGAAGACTTATACTCTCCTTGCAAAACTCTTCAAGGAAATTCCATGTCTGTGGGGACAAACAGGTCTGTGCTATGTAAAAATCTTAGGAAAACACATATATAATAAATAAGAAACCAGATTTCAATAATACTAAACAGACATTAAAGGTCTCTCTCCTTTTTTAAGAAGATTTTTTTATGTATGATTGAAGTTTATACAACACTCCAGAAAAGCCATCATGTGTTAGATTGAAAAATAAAATCAGAAGCATTTTCTGTCATATAGGTATACATGAAAACGGGAACGTTAATGTCTTAGAAAGTGTATGTCCAGCTTTGTACCGTTACTCATTTAACAAAGCAGAAAATAAGATACTGTACTGTAAACAAAAAGCTACAGTAAAAGGACATTTTGAAATTTACACAAGTTTGAGTTCATAAACATTTTGGTTGCTCCATAACAGTTTTCATATAAAATGAATAAAAAACCCTTGGACAGCTTTCATCACTCTTGACTACTTTTCACTTAAATGCACACAGACATACTTTATATAGCAATATACTGATGTACTGTAACATGGATATTAAACTATGATTACTGCTTTTTAACTGAGATGTGTATTATCCAATCAATATTATCTGTAATTGAAATACTCATACATTATGTATTCCCATCATGTTGTTAAGTATAAAAACATGAAAATATAATTTTACATTATTTCAGTTATATACATTGGTTCAGGCTTGACAAAGATTCTTTTTTTTTTAACGCTACGATTTTTAGAGGAATAAGCCCAGAGGTACAATAAATAGCTTTCCACTGTGTACAGTAATGCAATTCTACTTTTCCAAGAAGTTTGGATTACCACATGAATATTACTTTAGTTTGGTCATTCTAGCATTTAACATTAAAAATCAGAATGCATCCCCCAACATTCCTGATGAGGAGTAATGCACAGAACACCTATGGATTACAGACGTGTCAAGAATGGTTTCATTCAATTAGGGGGAAGTTTGACATTGAAAACACTGTATATACCCCTTTTGCTGACCACACTGAGAGTATACACTGTGTTCACAGGCTTGCAGAAAAAGGCTCAGAGCTTGAACCACAAGAAAGGATTTCAAGTTTCTGATAAATGCCCTGTCTTCTCCGATGTTCAGCAAACATTTTACTTAAGCCTAAAAAATGGATTCCAACTAAAACTGCAAGTCATATTTCAAATTTTATTTAAGTCCAAAAAAAAAATATATTTACTGATACTGCATGAGGTGATGTATCCACAATGCAGAAAAAATGTAAGCTTTTCAAACAAATGTACAGTATTTTATCTGATTTGCATTAGCATTAAAATTACTATTATTGCACCCCTCCTAGGATTCCTTTTTGCTTTGTAAGTAGAGTTATCATTTTTAAATACACATAATTAAAACATATGGTAACTTCAAATAGCAAAGAATATTCATAATGATTTACGATTCGGAAAGTTTTTATATTTTCATCAGTACAGACTTGCATCTGATTAGAGTTATTATCGTTCTTAATTCAAAAAGACATTGCCAAGGTTTTGGTTTCTTTTTTTCATAACAAAGAACTTTACTAGCTACTACCTAGAATTAGCTTTTAACAGTTTGAAAACGGTTTCCTTAAAGGAACAATTCAAGAACTGCATTTGTTTTGCACTTTAAAAAAATATTTAACACTATTTTACTGCTTGCCATATATCAACTTTTACTGACAGTCTTCTCTCTCTGTACATGTATTTATGAACATAATTGTACAAAAGTAGAGATAG
>VZTU01037677.1:0-2500 GCA_013400835.1 Zapornia atra | reverse complement strand
AGGTGATCTTCTTTTTTCCAGCTCTCTGCAGCTGTGTGTTACGCAAACGAGAGTTGAGCTGAAATGTGTAAGTGGCACTAGAAAACTTCAGATTGCTCCACAGAGGAAACTAAAATTGCTGTGAAACCTGAAGGGAACATTAATAGTGAGGCATCTGTTTCAAGGTTGTTCTTCTTTGTGCTACTCCATGTGCCTCACCAACTCAAGTCAGCAGGTCAGGGTTTTCTTTCAGAAAGACTGTCACCTGAAGTATATTTCCTTTGCTTTAACCAGTTGGTAGTTATAACTATAAGTGGCAGTTTTAACTACCAACTGATTGGTGTAACCTGGAAAAAAAAGAGGACAACAAAACTTGCTACCTAGATGTCACGAAAAAGGAAGCAGTGTTATCAAAGAAAAAGCAGAGAGAATGGGATATACAAGTCAGGGTCAGTAACCAACACCAGTTGAAAAGGATATACGAAGGCAGATTTCTCTTACTGCTACATACTGAACAAATCTAATGAAGAATTAGGAAATTATACGTTTTTATCATATCTGCCCACGTAAGGTGAGCAGAAAACCTACATGTGCTAATATTTCACATTTAACATTGTTTAAAATATCAGTAGAACTGTTAGTGTACTTGACAGCCAACCCTAAGTGAATTTCTTAAAAAGACAACTTGTTACATGAAGTAGACTATAAACCAGTGCCAAATTTAACATTATGTTGCAAGATTTTGAGGCTCAGATTTCTCCATGGTCTCTGTATGTCTACTAAGACTAAAAGCTCTGGTAGTGCTAACAGCCATTGAAAGTCTTCTAACATCTCAAGATTCCAACTCTTACTGGAATCTACATCTCCACCAGCACAGATGGCTTTTTGAAAGTTCCCTTGCAGATCTGTTGTTGCATGTCCCGATCTGTTGATCTACACATACTTGGTATACCCATTAATATCAGAAGGGTTGAATATACTCAGCATGACCAGAAGGACTGAGAAAGTTAATTGTATGCTGCAGGCACAGTGGGTTTTTCAGACTCTTTGAATGTATGACTTTGTATGTATACTGCATAGGCACAGTTATTGTTCCATCCATGTGGATCCTAAAATCAAAGGGAATCCTAAATAATGATACATTGCATCATCTTTGAAAAGGCAGTTCACAAAATAAACTACAGCTGTATACTGTGTCTGTAAAAATCCAGTACTGCACTTTCCTGCCTACAATTTACCTGATCCACAAACAGATATAGCCAAGTACCTCCAACAGATACCAAATGAGAATGCCTGAAAGAAACTTCCATCTGCGGATCCAAGTCAGTCAGGCCATTTACTGTCCAAAATACTCCCTCAACTTCATCAGAGCATACAAAGAAAGTCTAAGTGCATAGCTTTCTATCATCTATTCCCCAAGTCCTGCTGCTGTTGCTCACTTCCCTGGAAGCAGAGCTACCAGTGTTTAGCTCTGCAGGATGCTCAATCTCCTCCTTCCTTCACTCATTCAGACTTAGATGTAGAAGACCCCAGCCTTCAATCTTCCCTGAAATCTCATTCTCTAAGCTTACTCTCTAATTAAATCCAGATGCTCCATCCCATTCCTGCCATAGGTCAGCATTCATTTGGCAGCATACATCCAACTTGCTGCACAGGATTTACCACTACAAACTAAGCAAGGGACATCAAGCTTCTGACAGCATTATAAAAATGTTTTCAGTGATACTTCACAAATTACCACAGATTTGCTTTATAAAGGGGGAAACTTAAAGTTGGTTTAGAGCTTTCTTACCTGGTTCAATTCAACCGAAAGCAGACAACATAAATTTGGGAGCTTGTAACTATAACTTTCATTAGAAAGCATTTGGATACCATTTTGCAGAAGAAAAAAGGTTATGTTGATCCTTAAAACATTATTTTCTTCTTGTGCTCAAATTTATTACTTATATGTAAGTATATAAACCTACACGTTATATTTATATATTCTGTTTATATTATATTCATGTTATATAAATGACATGCTGCATATGCCTATAAAACCAATAAATTATGTAATAGAAACATTTATAAATGATACAGGATAAATTATGTAATATTATAATGTATTTGATATTTATATATTATGTAAACGCCATTTTTATATTTAGTATTCAAATAATAAATAAATAAACTTTGTTTATTCCTGTCTAGGGAAACTGAAGCTGAACATCTCCCTGTCACTTCACAGAAATCCGAACCCAACAGGTATGTGAGAAGGATGAGGAGAGTCCATGGCAGACTGAGGGCCTGGCTCAAATGGAAAAGGTGCAAGGAACACATTTCCCAAATGGTCAAGTGTTAAGAAGAAACCTCCCACTAGATGGCTCACAGGTCCTTGCCATATAAATGAATGTAGGAATACCTGACCCAGCAACCAAGGGCATAAAAATCTGTTACGAAAAATGTCACCAAAAAATAGCATTCAGAATTTGCTATGACTGCACGGTCCTCTGCAGTCATGAACACTGAAAAACATTACACT
>VZTU01037669.1:0-12218 GCA_013400835.1 Zapornia atra | reverse complement strand
TTCAATTATTAAACTGCTCTTATGCCAATGCATAAGTTTTCTCATGTTCAGCATTCCAATTCTCTTCTCCCCATTCTGCTGGGGCAGGGAGTGTGCACATAGCTGTGTGATCATTAGTTGTCACATGGGTTTAAATCATGACAGTGTTTTTAGAACATAGGGATTTTATTTATTTTTTTTTTTTTAAATTCTAACCATCAGGCTGAAATGCTAAAAATTAAGAAATTAATGTAGATTTTGCTCTTTGAGTTTATACAATCATCTCCGATATATTTTTCTCTTATTTCTGAAAAGCCTTTTATTTCACCAGTTCCTCTAAATTTTCAGTTCTACAGGCTTTAAAAGGTTGTTAAGGACAATGTATTATTTTCATTTATGCTTAAGTGCTTTGCTAAACTGACATTGAACAAATGCTCTTGATTTATGAGAGATTTCCCAATGTGCACTGGGAAGAAGAGCCAAAAATCTAGCTATACTATAGAACACAGAGACTTGGAAAGTAACTGGCTAAATGAGGGGTTTTGGTAATTTTACTTGTCATGATTACAGATTACTTATTCACCTGTTCCCTTTCAAGTGTCAGCCTCATGTTTTCAACTTCTATTGGATATTAGTCGTTAAATGTGCATACTCAAGTTCAAGATGGCTTTGTCTCATGCTAAGTGGAACCATAAGACTGTTTCAAAACCAGGAACAAATCCACATATGAACCTCTTCCAAAAAGTGTTGCAAACTATCCTTAAACTGTCTTCTGCAGATAACTTCACAGATGTTTTATTTCAGCGTCTTTCCTCTGAAATTGTCTGACCCCTTTGTAATGCCTGACATAGATATTTTGTCATTTAAGTTTTTAATATCTTGGACCAAACAAGGTTTTTAGAAATCATGCAGCAAATAAGTAAAATCTCTATATTTAGAAATACACACATTATCTTCAAACACACATCAGTTTTTTTATGAAGATTGAGTCCTGCTTGCCATTTTACACTCTACTAATCTCGAACTTATATTCCAGTAGCAACCTTATAACAAGCACACATAACTTAGAAATTATTCCTTGACAACAATGAACACCACGTTAGCCATCAGAAAAATAGTTGTTAAAAAACCATGCATACCTTATAAAATTGTAGTATCTCATTATTGAAGAGTGCACACTGGAAACTGAATAAAACTGCACAATGGTCTGTTGCAACAAAGGATTAGAATTACTGCTTAGTTTCTTTTAGCTATAATATTAAAAATAATGTAAAATAATACAGGAAATTAGCATTAAATAAAATCCATTCAAAAACTATATTATTAAAAAGACTATAAATAAAACTTAGAAAATAATGTTATTTTCAAGAGTAAAAGAAGGCAAACAATGTTGAATTTGCTCCTCCATCTTTTTCCTTTCTTTCTTTTTTTTTTTTTTGTAACCCAACTGAGAAAACTAAAAATATGCAAGTAAAGGATGCTACATATCATTGCCCTTCAAAAGAATCAAAAGAATGTTTTTAATTGTCCCAAATTTCATGTTAGCTATCAGAAATTAATCCTGATGAAAGACTGAACTTGTGCTTTAGGGCTGAGTGGGTATCAGGCAATTGCAAATGAGGTAACTGTTAGGGAAAGGTACACCTCTAATCTTTGAGGTCCAGGAATCTAACTGGAAGGGATTCAAAGATTTCTGTATTTAAGATAGCTATTAGCACAGAAAGAATCGAGTCAGGATAAAGTGTTTCCGTCCAAGCCTTTTCTGATGAATAACTCTGGTTTTGATAAAGTAGAAACAGTTTGCCTTTCTTGAAACAGATTTCTCAGTAAAAACCTAGAATCTAACTTGAAGAAAAATGCTAGGTTTGTAAAGTTTCCCCCTTCTCTTCTGGCAAAAAATCAGGAGTTTTCACAACAGAAAGGAGGAAAACCATTCAAAGCAGCGTTTATCAAACCAGCAATTTCACAAACACCCACTAACATGCAAATACATGATGTTGTTGAAAATATCTCTCTCCAAAACTTAAGTGCAAAAAGGACTAAGCCAAAAAGCCAGAGGTATTCAAAAGCACACCAGTTTGTTTGGTTGGTTTTTTGTGGGGTTTTTGTTTGGTTTTATTTTTGGAAAGAAGAAAATATAAAAAAGGAAATCTTTTCACATTCACTAATCGGAAATGTAAGACTAGGTAGAGATGTGCAGCACGAAGTTCTCTATCCAGCCTTCAAATGTTATTAACATCCAACAGATCATAAGAACTGTATAATGTGCATCAATTTCATGAGAGCACTTCACTGACATCTTTGTAGGTTCATATTTCAGAGGCACTTTGGTTGTCATTAAGCAGTTTGCCTCAAACAATTAATTTTTTTTTTTAAAAGTATGCGTGAGAGTTTATAAACCAATTGTGTCAGATGGATCTAACTGCTTTCTTCTCCTAGCCATGTACAGTGTGTACTTCATTTTATAACTAAGCAGTGAACCACAAGCTGCAAGGCAGCTATTCTTGAGGGATTCAGTCTGAAAGAAGTTGCCCAAATAGCACACTTCAGTGCACCTGCACTGTGTGTTGCCTTGGAACGAGGCATCGGCAGAAGGGTATTATGCATGTGACTGGAAGAAGCAAAGCTGGGATCTGAGCAATAAATGTCACCAAAATTCATTTTGTGTGTTCAGATTTACCAGCATGAAAACAACATCGCCGCTCCGCTGTCAGCAAAAATGATGCTCTGTGAGTATTTGCAGGTCCCATGGCAAAGGTTTCTCTTGTTACATTCCTGCACAGGAGATCTGCTCTTTGTCACCTGCAATTTGACATTTTATACGGATTAGGAACATAAGTCAGAAAGAAAAGCATATAATGCATTGTTTTCTCCCTGTGGCTGACTACTGCTAATCTTAAGTCAACAAATGTCAGATTTCAATTTTACTGAATTACTGCATCACAGACTGCAAAAATCAATCTTGGTAGGTTTTATTGTTCTAATTCCTTCATATACAATGAGTGGGGAAAATGTTAATTTTCCTATACCTGTCTGACACCTGCTACCAATAATAATTTTGAAGATCTGATCAAAGCTATCAGAACTGCCAAAATATAGTGGCTACACAAAGTTTGGGTGTTTGGTGGTTTTGTTTGTTTTATTTTTGTTTAGTTTGGATTTGTGTTTTGGTTTTGTTTTTAATGAAGGAAGATCCCCCATCATGACTTCAGGCATTTTGTCTCTAGAAAAAGAAGACTGTTTTAGAAATTGACCATATATCACTGAAAGAAATGAAAGTCCTAGGAAATATTTCATTATGCTGGAACTTTTTCCTGGACACTAATGTGAACATAAATAAAAGCCAATGACTTCAAAGATATATGAATTTCAAAGATTAACAAGAAAATATAAAGAAATCCCAACCTTCTGCAAATTAAGGTTTTGTCTCAGAATTGTCATGTTAAGTGCTTTTTACCTTCCATAATTTACAGATGTTATTCTGTGTAATAAGGAAATGGCTACTGAATCAAAACAAACATTATTTAATTTACATACATCATTGTTCAACATAATCTGAACAATGTGTTAAGATGACTTTCATATTAAGCCAGAACCTCGTACAACAATTCCAGGGCTTAGTCCAAGTGTTTAGGAGACCATGTAATAGAGTTTCACACAGCAGATCAATATCTGCTTCACCTTTTGAAATGACTCCACTAGTTCTCACTGGATAATGACACTGGGAGCTCCTTTTCCCCTCCTGAACCAAAGTCCATGGAAACCCACATAAATACGCCTGTTGAATTCTAGGAGCTCTGGATTGGGCCTCACATGATGAAACATGATATAGATGCTCTAAAGAGCGATCATTAGGGTTTCTCTGAAAAACAATTCATAAGATCAAGCTCTGTTTTTTCAGGCCAGGATGACAGACTACACAAAGATGGCACATCTGTGTTTGACTGAAAGCACTTGTCTGCAACTGCTCTGTTTCCTACTTGTAGCAAACCAAACAAAATTGCAAGATTTTGTAAATATAATAAAAGTTTTGAAATATATTGACAGTGTTAGATTTACCTCTGCCTCACTAGGTCATTATAATAAAGAATATAATCAACAATGATTGATATGACATGCTGCATGCACAATAATAAGCAACTAGTATCAGGAATCCCTTCTAAATTCTCAAAAGCTTCACAAAAAGATGGGTTCTTTTTTTCTTTTTCTTTTTCTTTTTTTTTTTACACATACAAAAATGTAATATTAATTGTACCAATATAGGGCACCTTAAACCCATGGAAGCATATCCACATGAGGGACATTGTGCCACTATAACAACATTGAATAACTAGCTTGTAAACAGGTTTGTCATTCTGATGGAAAATCCATGAAATAAAATGAAGAAAAAAAGTTTTCCATTAAAAATGTATGGAGAGAACACTCAAAAGTTGAAGGAAACATAAGATTATAAAAACATCTTATCTTATGCTGCATAACATTTAAATAATTCTAAGAATTTGTCTACTAAAAAATAAAACATTTCATCCTGAAATGTTCCAGTGGTTCCATTTTGTCTTCAGGATATCTTTTCCTTGTCTTAAATTTTACCAATCAATTTCTAAAAACATTTTGCTTTTCTTAAAATGGGATTTCCTTATGTTCAAATGGCATACAAAACCATCCTGGCTTTCTTCTTTTGTTCTTTTTTTTTTTTTGTTACCTTTACTCTTTTACCTGAATGGTTACTGTGTGAAAGAATTACCTGCTGAAGCGATAGAGCTTATATTATTATAAACTCCCTTGCGTCTTCTTATTTCATAGTATATTTATCCACAAGTTCTTCCCTATGCTTGATAGGAACCAGCTTCCAATGGCAAATGATCTGAACCAGGACACAGAGAACATAATCTGTTTTTCTCTTCTTTGTACTGTGTCCTTACATACATCAAAATGTAAACACTGAGAGTTTGAATTTTATTGATGGACAGAACCAGTATTACTATTAAAGCATTTTTAATACTATTTGATTAAAAGGTATGTTCCTGATACTGAAATTCAACTAACCTCTACAACAGCTACTTCCCATTGATGAGTGGAAGAGTACTGCACACTGGAGCAACAATGTAAGAATTCTGAACTTTGATTGGATTGAATCGGTGGTGATTTGATTATATCCATGGTGATTACTGGTCTTTTGACCTGCATGTATTTTATATAAAATAATGAAAAATGTTGTTTTGATTAGAATTTTCCTCCAAGGGGATGTGTTTCTGTAGGGTTTCATAGAGATTTAATTTTTTTTAAAGAATGAGAAATTTCAAGGACAGTTTAGAGGCAATAATGTTGAAGTGATAAAATATATCTAGTTCAACGTTCAAAAGAAACTTATTATAGTAATATGGCTGCTATCATATTATTTCAAATCATTAGCCAGAAATATGTATTTGTCTGTCATAAGGGGTCAGTCTTCTGTATGAGATGCCAACCTAGAAATCATGGAATTAACAAAAATATTCAACTTAGCATGACTTTTTTTATTACAAATAATACTTAACTTTCAGTCTTCATTTGTTCAAGAACATTGCTTTTCAAGTCCTGTATGAACCTTTTTTTTTTCTTTTGCTTTGGGGGGGCATAAGGTTCTAGGTCTGCATGCATATATATGTGTCTTCCTTAGTCTTGCATTATTTAATGAACATGTAAAATCTCAGCAGCCATGAACCTGAGTTGTAGCAGTTCAGAATCTCAGGGAGGGAAGAGGCTGGGATCACTGCCAGCCAGCCATTTAAAGTGCAGCGCACAGTACACATTGATAGCAAAGGCAGTCAAGTGCCCATCTGTTTGCTTCAGAAGTACTTTTCTTGCAGACAGTGGAAAAGAAGCACTTTAGTTAAGCTCAGTAATGAACTGATTAGGCTGGTTGTGAAGAAATGAACAGCCTGTCCATTAGCAGTCATCTCACGTATAATGCAAACCCATCCGGTCACAACAAGGATAACTTCTTCAGTGGTTTAAGGACTGATTTGAAGTGAAGAGTGGTATTGTTTCTTGAGGGCTTCTGAACTACTGGAGCAAGTGCACAGCAAAATAAAATCACTAAAGAAAATAAAGCAAGACAAGAAGCAACTCATCTCCTCTCCTCCCTTAAATAATAAACTAAATCCTCTGCTGCTCTTCTGGGGGAAGTCTGGCAGACAGTGTTAGTACAAGGCCAGCATAACTTCCACTGAAATAAAGAATTGGTACTGAAGGTTTCGCTTTGTAGTTTAAAACAAAAAAAAAAAAGGAAAAAAAAAAAGCTAAAAATAAAGAACACCCCCCCCCAAACCAACAAACCCAACCCAACTCTTAAACTTTCCTTCCAAAGCCACAGGAGGTGATCAGAACAACTGTGGTGATGTTATGAACAAGAGATGTTGAAGGCTCTGGGCCCATGGAAAATAACAGATTCCTGTCATTCAATCTTTAGTTAGGAGACAAAACCTAAAAAGACTACACATCTCCAAATCAGATATTTTGATTCCACCTAAGTGGCCTAGCACACTGGGTGAGCCAGCACTTCATGTGCCATGGGGGAAGGTGGCCCCAACCCTCCTTTCAAAGAGCTCAGCTTTCCGTCTCCACCAGCACCCCTGGATGACACTTTGCAGGATGCTTAAATTGCTAAAAATTATGTAAGTCACATTTCATTAAGTTGTGCGCTGTGAAACATCTGATACACTTTGATCTGTGTTAGCACCAAGACTCTTACACAGATCAGACAGAAGCAGTTTGCGGAAACATATTGGCCAAAAAAGCTTTATAAAATGCAAACCTTTTTAAAAGGGTGGTGAATAAAAGAAAATAAATCAATAGTAACATCTTCCTCTTAAACATATAATGCTAAATATATTGATGTTAACACATGATGCTAAATATATCAATGTTCTGGGGGTTTGTTTTTACTGTTTTCCACCTACTGGTCAGGTATTCTACTGCCTCCATTTATCTGTCTCTTTTTTTTTTATTTTTTATTTATAGGCAAAATAAGAATTGATTTGGTTGGAGAATTGCCCCAAAAACTACCAGCAATCTGGCTGTTGGAAAACCCAGGACAACTTTCTGTCTGAATTACTGGGATGACCAATGTTCACCTGGCAATTTTCAGCAGCAGTTCCCAGTTTAGTGCAAAGTTAACAAGGTGTTTCTTTATTCTTTCCAATAAACAGAATTAGCAGCTTGCAAAATTTAAGATAAATCACTTATACAGACTCCCTAAACTGCCCATAGCTTCCCTACTGGTAGAAAATTCTTTAACATCTGATGTTTTGGGGTTTTTTTCTGCACAAGAAATAGAAAAACAACCAAAGAGAGGGATACGTGACTTTGATTTACTGTTATGGCTTTCATCTAATAAGAGAGAGAGGGAACCTCAAGCATTAAAGGTAAAGGTCCACCCCAAAATTCTCTGTCCCTCACCCTATTTTATGTGTCTGAAAAGATTTAAGGAGAATCTGGTTACCTGCATGCTGTGAACAGAATTGATCTCAATCTGAAAGCGCTAATTAGGGATTGCAGCTGAACACAAGCAAAAAACCAAAGCAGCCTCCTCAAATTTTTGAAAGCTGAAAACATTGTTTTTCAAACACCCTAAATAGGTTCCTAATAGTGAGACAGAATCGCAGGCTGGGGATTTCAAGGGAAATTCTGATATGTGAGTTTTAAAACTAGCTCCTCATCTCAACACTTCCCATCACCTCAGACACCTCTGACTGGACAATGAGCAAACATTGGCTTCTGGCAGCTCTTGCACATTCTGAAGTCTTGGGTGGGCTGTTTTTGAAAGTTTTCTCTTTCCCCATGCACTGTCCAGAGAGCCTGAGAGCTCTTCCTTTTTTTAAAGGTCAGACAACTTTGGAGGGGCTTATCTTCCTTTCCCTGAAACATTACTTTGCTATTCATATACCAATGTGATGTCAAAGTGGAAGGCTCTGTCCATATGTTGTCTGTCTTCAGTTTCTACTCTCACACAAACTTTCTGGCAGAGCTAGGGAAACCACAACATCTTTTAATCCTATTATTCATACTTCTAAATATTTTAAGTAGGATGAGAGGTCCTTTATCTATTTCTTTGTTTCAATGTGTTTGTGCAAATCTCTGAGTACAATAGCTTCACCCTGAATTGGAACATTCAGGGTGACACTCTGACACTCAACTGAATATATTTCTGCCCTTTCTGACATATACTCAAGTCCTTCCACCACTAATATAAAGCCAAATGTGCACAAATCAGTGGCATCTGCTACACAATTCTGCAAACCATAAGTTTGCTTCCTAACAACTGGAAGTTTAAAACCACTTATAAAAACCAGGGCTTCTTCTATCCCTGCACATGGCCCATGCACATACTGTACATGGAAATACTACACTAGCCGGCACTGACCAACAAAGATTTTAACATATATATCATTATCACAGTCTGGATTTGCTTTAAGGTATTTCTTTTAGGAATTAACCTTCATGTCACTGATGACTTTTGTTTCCTTGCTTCAACAGCTTCTGCAGACTGACAGCAGATATATCATGTCTAATATAATGCTATAAATTACTCTGAAACCTACAGTATCCAATTAATATTTCTTCATAGCCCTATCATCTAACATTATTTATCCATCATTAAGCTAGTAATTGAAGTGATCTTTGATTCATAAATTGTTCTGTGTTTAATTATCACCTTAAACAATGAACAAAATGAAATCTGAGCAAAAAGAAAGGAGAAACAATGTAATATACATTTTAAATAACAAGATTTTTAGCCATTACTTGATGTTAAGAAAATAGGACACTACAACATTATTTATAACTCTTAGCTCCTGTGTAACTGATCATGCATAAACAGATACTCTGATATATTACAGTGATTTTTACACGCTCAGGTTCTAAGCTTTTCATAATTTCCCTGCTAAGTTTTTGCATTAATTTCCCATTTCAACATTTTATTTCTGTCTTGGGCCATAAAAACATAATTGTTGCCACTGAAGTTGCAGTTCTTCTATTCCCAAAAGACCAATTCATTTTACAAAGCACATACACTGTACAGCTTCCCAGCCTTCATTTTCCATCATCAAGTGTTAACACTACTTGGAGGAAACTTTAAGTTAGGAAAATGCCAATGAATAATGAAAATGGCTCCTATAATAAAGATTCGCTGCCCAGCATAACAAAACAGAGCTTTTATTGGAATCCATTTTCCAGACTTGAGCTATTTGATCTACAAACTATTAAAAAAGGTGATTATGCTTTTCACAGCACCATGGGTATAGGAGAGTTAATTTCCACACCAAACAATGAGGTGAGATGAAGTAGACAGGCACTAATGCAAATTGTTCCCAAGCCAGAGTAGTCTAAGTTCTTACGTGTCCTCAATGCTCCTACATTCAGATCCATTACAAAAAATATCAAGAAAAGGAACCAGTTTTATTTTTGGGTTTGGGGAAGGGGTTGGGGTTGGGGATTTTTTTTGTGGGTTTTGGTTTTTTTTTTAAATGCTCATAGGTTCAAGATAAGTTGGGATGAACATATAATGTAAGATTTACTTTTTTTTTTTTTTTAATGGGTATGGACCATTCTTTGGACCTTCTTCTCAATCTATTAAAAACAGCAGCTGTAACATTAGTGTTACAATTGGTGTAAGTTTGTGTAACACTGTTGACTCTAATGATCCTGGAGCCCCATGGATTCTGAGGAGATACATGTGTTTCTGAAAGTGATACATGAGATGTCCTGCTACAGAAAAAGTGTAGGATAGCACAGCATTTCCTCACACCACTTCATAACCGCATCATCACAAAAGTATAGGTAAAGGATCTCATCTTCATGATGCACGATGATCACCATGCACTTTAAAAATAGTCCTCATGTATCACATCAGAAAGAACAAGGAAGGATACATAAAAATAGGAGGGGATGACTGTACAAGGAAAAAAGGCATAGAAAAAGAATAAATGGCAATAGATATCTGGAGCTCACCATGGTATACAGAGCTTTTCAAGTGACTTTAAAGCTTCTGACAAACAGCTCCAAGGGAAAACTGTAAAATGGGCGATCTGAATATTAAGGTGAACTTGATCGACTAATGCAAGGTTTAAAAATGACTTTCACCACAGGGGAAATTTGGATAAACTAAAACTTAGTTAATGATCTGTGAAAGTCAGTGATAGATGATGGGGGTTGTTTTTAAGAGGAAATAATCAATACCTTACCAAATGCAACTTGCGGGGCTGGTGCTTCAGTAAGATACAAATTATTCCATGCAACAACATTGTGTTCAGGCATAAGAAAATACAAGTCTAGTACTTCCTTTGACAAACTGATTTTTTTTTGCATATGGTAATTAAAAAAATAAAGAAAATTAAAAAACAGATTTTTTTTTTAATTGGCTAACTTAGAGATTTTGAAGCTCTTAAAACTTTTCTTTCTACTCCTCACTAAAAAAAGCACTTGTGCTTGTCATTTCCCACCATACTCACTTCATGAATTTGAATAACAGAAATTTTAAACCATAACAATTTATGGGCTTTCCTTCAAATTTAATTCATTATATGCTTATTTACTTTTCACCACTATATAGTTAATACCTAGGCAGACAGACCAATTTCTTTAAGGTAATAAGAGCTACCTTCACTGTCATGTAACTCCAGTGAATCCTGCAGTTAATTTCTCTCTAGAAACTTATGAAGGTGCAAATTTATGAGGTTGCAGTTTATTTATTTTACTAGAGATGTCACTCTAATTTCTTTTAACTCTTTTCATAACGTGAAATTGAACTGTTGTTTTAAATACTTTGCATAAAGTAAAATTTGCGTTTTTTGAGAAGAGAGGAGAAATTAAGGGGAGAAATTGTCTGAAACAACTTGACAAATTCAACACAAATTTGTGAAATGTGGCTAATTCGACTCTGTATTTTGAAGCAGGTTTTTAATTTATGGTTTTAATAAATTAATTATTCTGCCATCAAAATCTGGTTCTTCTCACCAAATGGCCTACTTATTTCCTACTTTCTGATTCATGAAAAGAACCCTTAACTTTGTCATATTACCTACATTTTGTGAAATCCCAGAGATTACATCAGTCAGACTTGTTCTCTGTTGGACTTTTTCTATTTCCCTTCTAATCTTTTTTCTAGATGAGTTTCCCAAGCTGCAGGTTAAAATGTATCAAAGGCAGTTATCCTTCCCACCCTTCTATCCCCAAGAACCATAAGATATGCTTGAAGCAAATAGCTGGGCCAGTTTGGTTTTTTTTTCCTGAATCCTTGAAAAATCCATAAATGTGGGAAATATCAAACACATGAAAGACAAAGACTAAATATATTTTAAAATTTAAAATAAAGAAGTACTTCAACAAACAGTGTGGAACCCATATGTGTTCTGACCACCTAGTGCAGCATCTGTAGCCGGTCACAGCCAATACCTCAGTAGAAGATACAGCACTATGTATTAGTTATTAATAGGATACTTTTTTTCTTGAAGTAAGATTTCTTCCTATTATGCCAGTGCCACAGGTTGTTATGCCTATGGGAGATTTTCTTTTAACTCTGGCCTCTCCTTTTATCTTTGATACTGTATGTATGTATGTTTATATAGACAGGAAAGGAAGATAAATAGATAGATGGATAGATAAGAAAATACAGCTAAATTATTTAAAAGGCCAGATTTCACTTTGTTCCACATGTAGACCCATTTCACCTCCCTCAGCTCATGGCTTCCCAGTAAATTTTGATAAGAGCATTCACTTTTGGAATGAAACCATTTCTTTTTCCTGAAATTATATCAATCACCACTACTAATACATAAGTCACTACCTTTGTTCATCGTATAATTTACTTTTATTTCTAAATACTACATGCACTTACTCATCTGACATATGTCTATTATACAAAATAGAAAGCCTGTGCAACAAACTTGGCTCGTGTAGGAAAGTCATAAGCCAAGTGAAAATCTTAGGTCTGTTAAACAGTAGTTTAAACTAAACTGTTCCCATGTTCCTTGCCTTACATTTTGCTACATTTAAAGCTCTTTTCATATTTTTGCTCTCTTTCATTTTATTTTTTCCTCTTCTGTGTTTTCCACAGGGGAGTAAAAGTATCCCAAAAACTTTTATACCGGTTCTTTTCTGTGTGCTGTCTACTTTTAAACCATAGTAGTTAACCTTTAAGAGTATAAATACTCTTCTGACTTCCTTGCCAATTGTCACAATTTTGCGAGGTTGGGTGCTGG
>VZTU01037610.1:0-14925 GCA_013400835.1 Zapornia atra | reverse complement strand
ACCAAGTCATTTATAACAATAGTCTGATATGACATCCGCAAAATGACATTTACAAGAATTTCCCTTGTATCAAATGAATATCTAATTATAAATGGCTATTTATACAAGCAGAACTATAGAGGCTAAAACTGCACCCTGCAGAAAATAGGGTAGGGAGGGATTTGTTTTCTGAATGGCCTGGCTCGGTGAGGCAGGCTGGGTTGTACACTGCCTGAAAGTGCATGAATAATAGATAGGAGCACTCATCTTAACACATTAACAGGGAGAAAGGTCTCCACAGAGCGACAGTTCTTTTCCCAGATCTCTACAAGAAAAATAAGCCAACGCTTAAAGTCAGGGCAAGGTTGCCTTGGTCTTGGGAGTGTGCTGTTTGCTCTGTAGTCACTTGGTCAACATTTCTTCGTCCTCGATTGCTGATTAGCTCAGCTCTCCACTGAGCATTCCTTCCTCACTTTGCAAAACAACAGAGAGAGAAACTGAAATTACCTGCTTTTTACCTAGGTTGAGAGCAGGAGCCGAAACTGCTTTGTTGTACATGGGGAAACAACAAAGCTTCTTTCAGGGGTAGTAATATGTCAGTTTCTCCCCACTGAAAATTTGGTGTTAGAATGAGCATTTTTATTAGAAGAAAATCGTGGCTTTAAATGAGAGATTCCCCAGTATCACTTACAAGAGCCGTCTCTCTCACGGTGATTAAGGTTTGTAATATAAAAGGCTGCTGTGAGGGTGTTTGTTTATAATTAAGCTCTATTTTTGATCTTGTGTTTTGCTGTACAGTGGGTGGGAGGGCTGTGGAATTTTGCCATTGCTTTTTACTCTGTTCCAGGACAGCCTTAATGCTTTATTTTGTTTGAAACTGAATTTTCTCTGATGAAATTCCAGCAATGGTGTGACTGTGAGTTACTGCTTTTGTTATTTGTGGAGAACATGAGCTAAAATTTGCCATATTTGTATGTTGTTGCATTGGCACAGTTAGGTGTTCCATTTTCCCTCTGCCAGAGAAGAGGTGACCAAGAGATATGGAAGAGTTAAATGAGTCAGTGATAGCTAAAACACTGCAGATCTTTGTCCCCTATCTACAACTTAAGTGTTAATTCATATTACCTGTTGCCATGTATGTTACTTGTAAACTGCTAATCAGTTACTGAAACTGAAAGATGATCTTGAAATACCACCTGGAATTACAGAAAAAGAGGGTTTCTGTTGTTATATGCATAATTTATATAAAAGAGGAAGTGTCTATTACAGAGTGGGAAAGGGGGTAGGTGCACTAACAGAATTTGGCAACTCAAGTTGCAATTTAAGGTAGTCTGTAGTTTGTATGTAATTAGTATGCTTTCCAAATTGTGCACATACTTGAGAAATCATGGTGAGGAACAAGAAATAGAAGCTCCTAGGAAACTGCTGTCTTGAAATTACTTGTGAATTTGTGGAAATGATGCTTTCAGGTAGTTCAGCACTAGTGCATCTGAAGTTTGTCCTGTTGATGATAAATCCCATAACGTTGTGTGAATACATCTTCTAATTAATAACTGTAGTCCAAGCAATGGGTTTTTGAAAGATGGGTGTGTTAGTACTTAGCTTTTGATGGATGTTCATTTAGAAACGTACCTCTTGGGATTTGTTGCAATGCCCACAGCGATGTTTTTGAGAGAGAAGTGTGAGTGGTATTCAAAGTGCCATTCCTGGTTCATATTGATCATTGGATCTGCTTAGGTCCCCCAAATCAGTTTGGGTTGGTGTTTCCTGTAGATTGACAACTATAGTACTTGGGAATATTTAGGGAACAATTCCCACTCATGTCTGTAATTGAAAGGCTTAATACACGTGTGTAAGTCCCCCAGATCTTCCCATAGATCATGCCAAAGCAGAGCCTCCCTAAAAGCTCTTTTACTTTGCATTTGCTGTTTGGGTACCACATGCAGATTACACCTGTGAAGTGTCTGAAGTGAGGTGGCCATTGCAGTTCTACAAAAGTGGAAAGACCTGACAGCATGTCACAAGCTCTCCTGTATCACTGGTAACATCATTGTGAAGGATGAGAATAATCTCCCTGTTTTGCAGGTGCAGAATGTGAGATCTGGTTGGCTCGGAGCTGTACAGGAAACCAAATATATCTAGGAAACTCATATATCTGTGTCATGCAGTTAAACTGCAAAATGATCCTTCAACCTGGTTGTAAACATGTAAGAAGGAGTGAAGGAAGAACATTAAGAGAAAATATCAGTATTTCATATCCCACCTTTAATAGATAGAAAAAACCCCATGGACTAGTGGGCCACTTTACCATGTTCTGCTGAATTGCTGCTGTTGGAACTTCGAAAAATATGAATATCAAATATTTGTCATCCTTGGAGATAGAGTGCTAGATCCTCTGCAAGTTAAATTCTAATATTTCAAGCAAAGATAGAACCTGAGGTCTGCCATAAAATAAACATTTAGTGAAATTCAGAGTGCCTTGGCTTTTCTGGACTTAGATTTCAGTTGATATCTGCAAAGGAGTTGCAGAACTATAGTAATTAAATTAGCTGCATTCCTTAACGGTCTTTAATTTAAATAATGCTTACACGTAAGATATATCTTTCCCCATTAAAAAGAGAAGCTGCTTTTATTGAAAGCTGAACTTACAGAGTACTATAATGTTACAGAGCAGAAAACAGAAAAATTGAACAATGGATTTTCTTCAAGTTAGTATATAATGAAAATTATTTAGAAAGCCTAAAAAGAAGTATTTTATATAAATCAAAAAATAAGGATTTCAACTCAGCTAATGGAGTTTTTGTTGTTTTCTAATCATATAAATCACTATACAAATTATCCCAAAGTATAATGTCAGATTGTATTAGCCCTAACATTCATATTATGAGTTGTCAGAATATTTAGTATTTAAACAATTTCTTTGCGAAATTTACTTACCACGGTTAATTATCACAAGCATACATTGTATTCTGTGTCAGAGCTTGAAAATTCATTATCAAGTCTTGTCGTATAGAGTCCATATTTTTATATATATAACTTTTCTGCTTGATATTAATTATAAGCATTCGAATTAATACAAATTGGTACAATTTAAGTAAAAGCATCTGCTGTAGGCATAGGTCTTAATTGTCTTAATCTGGCATTATTATAATTAAACAGTATCACAGGTATTATTTGCATTCTAAGCCTTTGACCTGGTTGATACCATACAGGGTTTTTTCTCTCTCCCAAGTTGGTGCATTTGATTGCAATCCTCCTGTTTGTCTATTAGCAACTATGATAGTGCAATTTGAAAAAAGTATTTATCTAGAGATTGGATACTTTTTGTAGTGTAGATTTTGTATCTCTACGGTAAATATCAAAAGCATTTTCAATATTTCAATACCTATAAAATCAATTAAATTTCTTCTTTGTGTGTTTACAGTATTTGCTGTCTTATGTGACTTAATTTTTTTTTCCTTCCTTCTTTTGCCTGAACTGGAGTGTTACACCAGCAGGGACCATTTACTTTCTTTTGTTTTAATTCTTTATTGTCTTGCTTTGGATTTTTGAATAATTTTCTGTCAATTAGGTAAGTTGTAGATCTGTGTTGGATAAGTGTGTCTTTAATAAATCACTGCCACTAAAAATATAGGTGTTGAAATCAAGCAAGGCATATTGTAGGCACTGATATTTGTCTAAGAATAGAAAGTCAGTACATTTTTATGGTTGCCTCTGACCATTAAGATTGGAGGAAGGTTCTTGGAGAGAATTTCTAGCCAAGCCATATACAGGTAATCAGACACTACTCCTTTTCTTGCTACTGGGAGGCTCCTGTTTAGAAAGAGAGAAAAATAAAATTAACAGTATGAAGAGGGGTTGCCCTGATAACATGCATCTCACTGAATATTAAGTAGAAAACATCAATTGTTTGTATACAACTCTGAATGTTTGTAATTAGACTACACAATTTTTTTAATCTTATAAAGCACAAAGCTGCCATTAGGTCATAATCTTGCAAAGTCTTGCTCACCTGGTTAGTGCCATTAACATGGCAAGTTGTATTAGACGTGGACTGCTTGTGATTGTAACCTTGAACTGGTAAAGAAGTATTTTTGGAGTCATAAACCCCATGCATAATATGATTTTAAAAAAGAAAAATATAGCACGTGCAGAGTTTTGCAGCCCATCAGCTTATTTTCTGATCTATAATTACTGTGAGATGGCAGTTTTAAAATATGGGCCAATTTATGGTTAACATGACCTGATCACCCCTTTTTTGGAGACTGATTTAGTAGAGCTGAAGAGGTTTATATATGCATAACAAATACTAACTAATGTGTCTCTAACTAAAAAAATTATTCTGAAAATGGCTTTTTTTCTTTGTAATTTTATTGGTGGCTTCTTTTTCTTTATGCCACTAATTATCCCACTTTACACAATTCCAAGTAGATCTTGGCTAACAAATCCATCGTGCAAACCAAAAGAATACTTTCTCTAACTTTGAGTTCTTGATAGTTGAGGGGAAAGAAAGGAAAATGGGTACTTTCTGCAGGTGTGTAAGAAGGTGTAACACTCAGCATGTAGGTTTGGATGTGTAGATGAGCATTTTTGATGTGTTTTCATTACTAGAGCTTTGCTTTAAGATACGAAGAATAACTAGGAAAGATTTGTACTCAGTGTAGTCCCAGAGAACCATCAATCCAGATACAAGTCCTTCAAAAAGTATTTTAAAGCTTATTTTTGTACTCAGTGAATTAACAGAAATGTTTCTGTTGCTCTGGCCCAGAATCCCTCTGCACATGAGACCATTCTCCGTTCAAAGCAAGCCCTTGCGACTCACAGGACAATGAGGTTAGCTGCCCTCGAATGCTCTTGTAAGAGTTCATTCAGACGGACCTGGCGGTAACTCTGAAACAGAATGGGCAAAAGAAGAGAAATTAGGTCAGTGATCCTTAGTTCTGGTGCTTTCTGTACTACCCATTGCCCACAAGATTTCCTGCTGTTGCAGCGTTGAAAGCCATGTCTGCTCTGTTGTCCACATGGTAAATGTGAGGCCAAGCCATGCTTCTTGATTACTTTAGTTAATGTGGAGGCCAGAATTGTTCACCACTGTGTAAGATTTGCCAAGAATTGGCATTCTTTTTGTACCAACACAGTACCAGAGCTGGCTCCAACATAGTTTTCAAGTATTTTGTCTATGGAGTAAAGGAACTCTGCAGAGACTTTTGTGCTATTTTTTGATGGTGCTTGATACATTAATTCATTTATCTTCTAAGTGTCCAGCTGCCACGCTGGTAGGGCTGAATGTCAGTGGGTAAATGAGCATATTGCCAGAAATTCGCCTCCTAAAAGACCAGGATTCTGGAGTAAGACTTAGCTGCTTTAGGTTTTATGTATTTGTATGGGCTTTTACAAATTACATAAATGTCTGTTACTTGGATATCCAGCCAGGATTACTTTAAGGTCAGACTCAAGGTTTTTGTAATGTAACATAAGTCATAGGAAACAACAGAAAAGAGCAGGTTTGCGTACAGGGAAGGAGATTGCAGCATGGGTGATATCTTAACTGGTGTCATAAATTGTTCTCTCTTTCCCTGGAGAAGGCAAAAGCTGTCCTTTCTCCATTCAGACCTTAAGGTTTTTTCCTACAGAAATGTCGGTGTTCTTTTACATGTTATATAGGTAAGAATCCTCATAATTTAGCCAGTTGTTATCTCATGAGAGTCATCCTATATCATCACCCTTTATCTGTGCTGCCAGGTTTTTCTCTCTTGAATTTTAAGTGTGTTCTAATGTTCCCTGTAAAATTCCCAGAACTGCTTTCTGAAGATAAGGGGCTTGTCTTTCCAGGTGTGTAAACTAAACTTTTTGTTGCTCCTATTTTATAGAGAAATTTGGCATTTTCAAATTGCTGGCGGCTTTCAACCTCTGGTTTTCTTCCTGGTTCTTTAGTTAGCAACCCAGACAAGACTAAGCCTAATCATGTATTTTTTCCTGTTGTATCCTCACTGGCTTTGCACACAAATGTGTTTATCTGGGATTATATTCCTGTTGTCTTTTATACTGAAATGTTCTAAGGGCTCTGACTCCCAAATTTCGATGATTTATGCTGAGAGTACTTCAAAAGTTTTCTGCCCACAGCTGACTACCATGACTTTATGCTGTTTATCAAATCTATGGAAAGGGTAATACAGTGAGCAGTCAGTCTGCTTCCCAGCTGCTGCAGTCAGTAGTATAGTGTGTTATCTTAAATCACCATTGATTTCAGCTTATGTTAATATGTCAGGCTGTGACCTCTAGCGGCTGACAGTCCTTGCTTTGCTGAGGAAGTTGGCAGCACCATAAAATGGAGATAACTAAACTCTCAGTGCACTCAGGTTAATCCAACAGGAGCCATAAATAAAATTGCTAGGTTAATTCTCTGTGACTTACAAGAGAACTTGTCTCTTAAGGGTGGAAGAGTTTGCAGTATCCTTTCAGCACTGGCCTGATGAAGCCTGGTGCTTCATTGCTAAAAAGGTATTTTCCAACAAAATTAAAGAGCAGCCCGGACCCTAAGTCACCTAGTCAACATCAGCCTTAGAGTTCCTCTGGACAGTGGGAGAGCTCCTGCATTGTAGACAGGTTTAGTTTTCACTCTTCATTGAGGTAAGAATCAGTGTTGAATCTTGCCTTTGGAAAAATTCCTGGAGCTGGTCTGGATTCAGTTCTAGATTTCCCAAAGTGGTAAGTGTGGTAAACATTTGGAACTGCACTTTTTAAGAGGTTCAATCTCTAAAACAGTGGAGCCATTTAATAGACCTCTCAGCACATCTTATTAACTCAGGCTCAGCGCAGACCTGTGTAGCTTCTGTTTCAGAGGTGGTTTTCATCTGGCTGGCTCTGATGTGGGCAGAGCTTCTCATCAGCCTGGAAAATACTGCGTAAATGTGCCAAGGTCTTAGAATGCTGAATAGTGCAATGGTAACACACCTCTGCAGTGTTTACAATATAAATCCAATTTGTAAATATCAAATACAGGTTTGTATGTGTCATGTTTCTAATTCAGCATCTGGTATTTCACATTTTCTTACTAATCGCTTCAAACACCTTAAGTGTAAGAAAAGGTGCAGCTGTAAAAAGGTAGGCAAGGCTTTACCTTCTCCTTGAATGCTTCCAGCTCTGCATCTGTGATTTTCCATGGAGTCTCTCGCTTTAGTTTCTCCGCAGTTGTTATATCTTTGCAGCTTTCATGGAGGCGATATGGTTCAATCATCTCTTCAAAGAATTTCCAGCTGGAACAGGAGTTACAAAGGAGGCCTTGCTGCAGGGTATGAACTAACTGCCTTCACAGACACCATATGGCAGACCCCACTGACTATAATTGCAGCTGAAAACCATGCGGAATCTTCAGCTATTCTGTGCTATGTTTTGCCCCAAGTTATATCTCTGCCACTTAAATATGTTGGGGTTATTTGAGGATAATTAAAAGGTTATTTGAGGATAATTAAACACTGCATTTGGCCTATTACAGTTGCTGAGAGTTTTCTGCACTTTTCTGGTTGTAGCAGAAGTTCTACAGTAACTCCATACTGCACTATATTGGTTACAAATGTTAACAAGGAATATGGGTTTCCATAAAACCTGAGTTTTTATAATTGTTTTAGCATTAGCTGGAGCAGTCACCTGACTGGTGTTACAAATCTACTGTGGCAAGGGACTGAAGGAAATGCTGTTGGGGTTTTTTACTCTGTGGGAATTTCCTAACTTTCCATGGATTTTTTTTTTTCTATAAATTTAAATTTTTTTAATTATTTTTTTTTCTTAAAGCTTTGGATTGTCATCATCTGGAGAAGCTTATCATCCTCCTGCGCTTCCCTGCTTGCCACTTCATTAAAAGCTTCTATCATCCCACAGAGACTTCAGGGAGTTTCTTTTACATTCATGTAAGGGTATTTCTATGACCACTTTATGCTGTTAAGGCCTTTCTGTGAAGTGAAACAGGAGACTGGACACAGGTTGGACTTTGCTGTATGTCCAGGAAGTCAAGAGATGGGTTAAAGACTATGACATGAGGTGTTTAATATTGCTGTTGCTAAGTTGCCAGAGGGTTTGTCAACATCCATAGTGCCTGCTTCAGTATGCAAAATAGTGATAATCTTTTTATTAGTGAAATAAATGGGATGCCAGCTGGCAGAGAGAAACAGTGGTCTAGCAAGTGTCTGGTAAAATTCTTACTTGTTCTGTTCAGATAATGCTGATGCATTGGGGTTCATGTTAATGCCAGGTATGAATTCTTTTGGATAGCTTTCATTTATGTAAAATCACTGCACAGTACTGGAAAAAGGTAAGTATTCTGCACAGTTCTTTATATAATTAAAAATATTAACTGAGAGATTGACTTTACGTATCTAATAATAAAATGATTATATTCTCTAGCTACATTTCCTAAGTCAGAATCTCCCTCCAGTCAGAATATCCCCACCACTGTAGAAACACTGGTGAGTCTAGTACTGCTTTTGCCAAGTTATGTGTGCGTAGAGAAAAGGGATACAGCAGGATAAAGAGACTAACCTGAGACTGCACACGAACTCAGAGGAAGGGCTTCGGGTGGAAGGAGCCCTTTGCCTCTGAAATAGCTATGGATCTACCAAGAGGGGAGTAAAGAATGGGGTGGAAGAGAGCATACCAAGGTGAGAACATTTTCAGAGGATCTTTAAGACCAAAAGCAATATTGTGATTTGTTAGGACTCAGTTATTCCCTGAGCATCCTGCTATATGTTTTGTCTACATAAAGCAGAAGAAATAGGTTATTTCTATAGATATATGTTTTAGAAAGGAAGGACTTGATGATGATTTTTTTATTATTATTTTTAGCTGATACAGTATGATGTGGAGCTTCCTGAGCAACGTTCTACCAACTTCCTAACCTCTGCCTAACAGCATTAATTTTGTAGGTAAGTTAATTTTCAAAAACATTGAATCTTCATTGTACTTGAGTGATAAGGGAGTATTATGATATTGTCCTCACAGGAAAGGAGAAGTATGCTTATGTTTGGACAGAAAAATGTTAAGTTTGTGGTAAAACCCAGAAGGCTGATGTGGTGAATCACAAAAGACCTGTGACTGACGGAACAATATAATGAAGAAAGTCTATTGCAACCTAAATAGATATGAAAAACCATCATAAAATGCTCCTAAGTATGGTGTCTAATTGGTCTTATCATTACAACGTAAAGAAAAAGGCTACCTATAGTTTTGACCTTTTGAGCTGCGATTGTGAAAAGGTTCTTCTCTTTTTCCTGCTCTAGGTACTTAGAAAATGACTGCAATAAAGTGACAGTGCTATTTTTGTAGTGTGTTTTGGGTATTTTTAATGCTTAACATAAAAGAAACAAGTTCCTGATAAAGGTCAGCTGCTAAATTATGGATTTTGGCAATGTTTCTTACCTCTCTTTGTTGGGCTTTATATTGATATCACAGATGATATTAATATCAGCGAATTTTATTCTGAATTTGCTTAGAAGTGAAGCCATCCTGAAAACAAGAGAGAGAATATTTTATCTCTGTATTACTGAGCGCCTTGCATCAAAGAGCACTCATAAATGAATTAAGATATCAAACCCAGTTGTCTCATCATCTTTAACTATATGACAAATTACTTTAAATGCTTTAGTGTTTCAGTTTCCAATTATGGAACTGGATTGATGTGATTGTAGTGTAATTCATTTAGCTGATGATCAATGAAAATCACAAAAAATGGAAATGAATAGCAGGCAGAGGGAAGGGTGTTTACATTTTGGGGAAAAAACGACTTTAAGTATTTGCAAAGGCTTGAGTTACAAAGGAAAATGCTCAGAATACAGTAGGACCAAATTCTCCAATACTTAAAGAAGGCTTCTGTTATTCTTCAAGGCCTGGTTGGATGGGGCCCTGGGCAACCTTGTGTAGATGCAGGCCTGGAGGTTGGTGGCCCTGCCTGTGGCAGGGGGGTTGGAGCTCTATGATCCTTGGGGTCCCTTCCAACCCAGACCAGTCTATGATTCTATGATTCTGTTACCATCAGATTTTTATGCATAGAGTGTGTACAACACTGGTAACGTATATGTTGGTCAAAATTTGGTCCAGAAAGTTCATGTGCAATAAAAGAATCTTTCTCTTTTATGAATTTATATTGATCTACTTGCCTTGTGTCTTTGAAAATACTTTGTTTTTCTCTCCCATTTGGAAAGAGGAATAGTTTGTAGCTTTGTGTGTGTGTTTGTGCTGAGGTTAGAGAGTTTTAGATAGGTCAGTTTTGCCTTTGGTTTGGCACTTGTACCTTCCCCCTGCATCCCACACTGAACCCCTCCTTTTTTGTTGGTGTTTGAAAAGGTCAGGAAGTTCCTGGGGCACAACATGGTAGAAATACATATTTGCTTATGACCTGACAGTTTACGTGCTCTTTTTTATATTTAAGAAGAACATACTGCTTATATAAATCATGATGTCCCTTGGGGCAGTCCTTGTTTTCAACACCAAAAAGACCAATGTCTCAACTTCTGTGGAAAGGTTTTAATCTTTAGGGAATTACATGTTAGCAAAATTCCAGATAAATTTAATTTCTAAATTGGAAATGTAATGGATTAAATTGTACTTGGATGTTGGATTAAATCTTCCTAGGGAACAGAATAGCCATACAGCCTCTTTTTGTCTCTTTGAAGGCTTCTGTGTGTGGTGGATAGCGTACTGTTGAGGAAGGTTGGTGTTTAGGTAGAAATACATATTCATATTGTTTTCTTGGCAACAAACTAGGTCATTTTCAACTCTGCTGATCATGCTGTTCACTCTGGCTTTTGTTGGAGAGACAGTATATACAGGTGCCAGAACTGCCTCTGTGAAGGTCTGTCATGTTTTGACAAATCCCATTTGATGTCAAAACCTCCTACTTCCTCTCAAGGGAAGTTAGTGACTTGAGTGCCTAGATCCAGGATCCAGTTGCTGTCCTGAAGAGCTGAGCTTGGACAGACTCTGGTCACGGAGCAGAGAACACTTCCCTGCAGTTCCTCAAGGAGCAGGAAATCTTTTTTTACTCAGTGATAAAACAGTTTGTACTAACATTTGTGAACCTCTTCTACAGAAGTACATTAGCTTTAGGGTAATCCTTACAACTGACAGAACCACAGTGGAGTAAAGTTTGCTTTATGTGAAACCAAAAGCTTAAGGGAGCATTCCTGTGGCATCTGTCTTTCTGAGACAGTGTTGTAATCCTAGTCACACTGGCTAAATTTTAACTCCTGTCCTTGCATCCATCTTCCTTGTTTTCCACTGGAGTTTTGGTTAGATATGTTGTATTTAACTCCCTACGTGGTGCTACTGCTCTTTAAGTACTGACTTCTACTGAAACTGGTCTGCTTCCACCAGTGGTGAAATGACTGTGCCTCTACCTTGTCATGCTTTGGAAGGAAAGGTCCTATATAGAGTGCTGATGAAAGGAAGTTTGTATTAGTACCTTTCACTTGCTTGA
Source organism: Zapornia atra (assembly GCA_013400835.1). Lineage (NCBI taxonomy): Eukaryota > Metazoa > Chordata > Aves > Gruiformes > Rallidae > Zapornia > Zapornia atra. Next base: position 3,479 of record VZTU01037610.1, on the reverse strand, counting down.
AGGCAAACTATGGTTATGAAATCTAGACTTTTTAAAAAAAGGCTAAGTCAAATCAACCTGGCCTTAAATTTGATTAGCTCGCTCTTTAACTTCTTCACATTTTACCATGGTTAATCACATTTATGTGAACTATCTGTCTATGCTATTTGCATATGAGCAGCTTCATGTGCGATTTCACTTACTGTCTGGACAATCTTATGTAAATCCCATAAAACTAATTATATTCTCATCATAAAGTGCAGACTGCTCTTCTTAGAGAAGGGAATATGAACTATTAATGGGAGAGATTGCTGGATGTGAATTTCCTTTGGTAATTGCCATTTACACTGAGCCTTGAGGGGCTATGCCATAAGCTCAGCATCTTTCTACCAAGCATGCTATTTATTTTCACGCTGCCCACAGTACAACAAACCAGTTGTGCTGAGAAATTCCCAGCTTCCTGCTATATGTGCATTATATTCAGCATCAATTTAAACTCTTTAAACAGTCACAAAAATATAGTTATATTTACACTAGTTTTTCTTCTTCAATCCTATTGACTTTTCCTCCAGTGAAGATCCTTAATTTGCAATTTTTCCACTTCTTCCTGATAGTTAGAATGTAAGGAATTAGGATTGTTAGACCTGGAACAACATATAAAATTGCAGGAAGGTCAAATTAGTGCATTCTGTGATAAAAATTCCATCCTTCACTTTGGCAGTGTTGGATGTAAATTACAACACTTAAGCCAGACAGAAAATTGACTATGTAATCTCAAAACAGTTTTGTGCAAGTTCCCAAGTCTGTTTTTCTATTTGGAAACACAGAAATCTCTCCCTGTGGTTCTTACTGGAGTTCCTTACCTCCATCATCGAACAGCCACCAAATGTCAATTGTCCCTTTTCCTTGCTTCTTTTTAAATTGAGTGCTGGCTTCTAACAGCTTCTGATTGAATTCACCCACATGCGTTGACTGCATTGTGTTAATTGTGTTCTCTGTAAGGAGTAAGAAGAAACGTGGAAGGACTTCTGACAAGTGAGGCAAGGAGTGGACTTAGGGAGCCGAGTGGAGAAAATGCTTCAGGAAAAGAAGCTGTTTCTGACATAATTTCTATTCTTCAAGTCTGGAACTATTTACTGTGCAGGTGCTACAGACTTTTAATGTACCAATACACACAGAAACAAAAGCTTGTTTCATACGTTGTCACTAGATTATAACATCTTGAAAAGGGTTATCTCTTTTTTTGTTCTCTGGATCTTTTTAGTTAACCTAAAATTCCCTGGGGCTTTAAAAAGCAATTAGGAAATATCTGATAGACTTTATAAGTAAATGGCATCATTTTGCATCATTTACAAGCTCAGTTGTCTGTTGTAAAATACAAAGCTTCCTGAAATGTACTGTAATGGTGGGCAGAGAGGGAAGTGGGTACAGTGAGAGCACAGGTGAAACTTAGGCTGGAAAGCAGAAAACAAAAGTGTGTATGACAACTTCCCTATGCTTGAGCAGGTTGTTGTTAATTAAAAGTAAACTTTGATTCTTGCTGTTTGCTTGGCTGGCTTTAAAAGGTAAAGTCTTGGGTAGGTGCTAACAATACCTTCTCTCATTCCATCTTTTGAAGCCTGTAGCTTTATTACTGCTTCTCTTTCAATGATTTCAAAGAGATGGTGTTAAAGCAGAATTTTAAGTGGAGCAGACGGGCTTCTTTAGAGGTTTCTCTGATCTGCTAGGTTCTGAAGACACTTTGCTTGCTTTTCCTGTATTTCTGGAGTGTGGACAGGATAGTTCTACAGTAGTTATTGGCTTTCCTTTGCAGTCCTAGCATCTATGCTGGAAGATATAACAGCTCTGGGGAGGATGAATGTATAAGCAAAATGGAGAGGCAGGGATATTTATTAACACCATCTATCTCATCTATAAAAGCCAAGTGTGCAATACGCGTTCCCTTTATGCCGTTCTGAACTAAACTGCAAAGGGTAAAAGGGCAGTTGAAACAGGTTGCACGTTCTTGTGGTATTTGTTATAAAAATATAGTCTACTTAAGCCTGCAAAATGAACTGAAGTCTGCCAAGTAAAGAATAATGACATTTTATGTTTTCAGTCTGTAGATCTTCTTGATACCTGTGGGAGTTGCATGCACAGCCAGATGTCTCTGCAGGTGAAAACTCTGAAAATACTTGTCTGCATACAAGCATGGCTTCAGGTGGGTCATTACCATTACAGACTAGCAATTGTGAAATGAGACCTTTCATTCTGTCTGCATTTCTGTATCATTTTACTATAGCTCAAATGTAATTTCCATTTCATCACCTACATATTTACGTTATGTGTTAATTAGTTATTTAACAGCATGCTGTATATGTACTTCCTGTACTTCCACTACCTTCACGTCTGCATTTTGATGAAATTATGCTTAGAATATAGTGCCATTTTTACCTGGTTTTCAGCTGGGTAGTGTTTTATGTGTGTCTGTGTATGTCGAGTAAAGTGAGATTGCTTGTTCCCTGAATATTGTGCAAATGTTCCTGTTTTCTTTAAAGAGAAAATAAAAAAGGCCTCTGTTTAAAACAACCTATTAAAAAACCCCACAACAAAACAAACACCCGACGTCTTCTGTATTCCTCAAACTTCAATAACCATGTCCTGGTTCTGACAAATGAAAGTCAACATTAGCCGAGCTGAGAAGCTCATCTAGCAAATTAAGGGGAGAAAAAAGTAGTTGTGTTGTACAAAGTAGCATGTCCCACCAGAGGACACGGTTGTGGCCACCAAGGCAGGTTTGCACAGGGTCTTTTGTGTGGCTCATGAGTTTTCACTTTGGAGTCAGAGTCCAGGTTGCATATTGATGGAAGTGCACCAAAGGGTTAGGGAGAACTGTCATTTTGGAACTTACCCTTTTTTGTTTCATGTTTTGAGATATTGAGCGTGCTGGCTTTTTTGAAGAATCCACAGATGCCACTTTTTCCTTCTTCAAAATCATTTTCTTTAATGGTAGCTTCCAGTGCCAGTCTCTCCTGTTCCAGCTTCTCTAATTCCTCTGTATGTTGGGAAAAGTAAGGGAACTGGTAACATATCACTTACAGAAATAATGTCAGTGATGTAATTGCTGTTGTACTTTGTACACAGCGTAAAGCTACTGGGAGGAAAAAAACTTTTAAAATGATTTTTCCATGCAAACCATTGGGGAGGAGAAAGTTGAATTAATCTCTGAAACCCTACCAGGGTGCCCACACCTACAGCACTGGTTTGTACTACAGTGCAACTCAGCTCTCTCAATGACATCGATGGGGGAATTGAGTGCCCCCTCAGCAAGCTTGTGGATGACACCAAGCTGAGTGGTGCGGGTGACACAATACAAGGAAAGGAAGCCATCCAGAGGGATCTTGACAGGCTGGAAAGGTGGGCCTGGGGGAATCTAATGAGGTTCAACACTGCCAAGTGTCAGGGGTTGCACTTGGGCCAGAAGAGTCCCAGACATACATAAAGCCTGGGAGAAGAGCTCC
>VZTU01037449.1:0-10745 GCA_013400835.1 Zapornia atra | reverse complement strand
AACAGCTTCACTCTGTGCTGACATGACTGCTAAATCCAAACTAACAAACTCAGTGGACACAGCTAGGTAAAGAACTGCCCCTTCTAGTGGGAGCTCTGTGGAAAAGCAGAATAATTCGATGCTAGTGAAACTGCACCACAAGTCCATTGCATCTGTGATCATCACCTCATTTCTGTATATCTGATTCTTAATAATCTTTTCTAATTCTTTTTAATAATAGATAAATAGGTAGGATTTGCTTTTACCTTCATTTGGCTTGAATTAAGTCAAGTAAATTCTTAACGTAACATAGAGTTGTTCCAGGAGCACTGTTGTTAAAATCAAGACACTGAGACACCAACGTTCTTTAGCAGCACAGAATATTGACCCTGAGTATCCAGAGGAAAGCAAGGAGCCTTATTTTCAGAGGTAGTTTATGAGCTATTACTGCAGGAAACTGTGTAGAAAAATCTATCATGCGGTGAAAAACAGTAACCAGAAAAAATTCTCCATTGTAAAACTGGACAGATGGATCAGACTGGGTGCCCGCAGATCTGAATGGTAGTTTGTCACATGCAACTCTGCTATTTTACCAGAGATGTGTAGACAAGACTGCAAGTATAATATCTTATAACTAAAACTCTAAACCCACCAATTCACTGTCCTTGAAATGGGTTGAGTACCCAAACCTTACAGTAGTGAAATGGCAGAGTATTTTTGGTCCATTTTACTGTAACATATAATTTTGTGCTGAAATTTCACTATTCAAATAATCACAGGAATCTGCACTCATCTCATAGATCACATATTCAGCCAGCTTTTGCAATCAATACTTACATCTATATACGTATATCCATGTGATCAGATACTGCAGTGATAACTCTTGTGTCCCTATTTAAATGTTTGGGTAGTTCATTCAGACTTTGGAAGGAAGAAACAGACATTGATTTACAAAGAAGCATAAAGAGGTAATTCAGAGCAGAGATGACCAAAAAAAAAGGAGAAATTTTTCAATGCAGCTATTAAAAATTCCACTCAGTATCACACCAGGCATGATCCCAGCACAATTTCACATACACAAGACTGGTAGCTACTTTTAGTTTTTCCCTTGTGCTGTTTGACTGATTGAGAACAAGATCAGGAGATACATGCCCAGTTGTTCACAGTGCAGCTCCCATAGATGCTATCACCAAAAAAGCGTAGATGATTTAATGGCAACATGAGATTTTTACCCCACCCTCAGAAAAGAGGACTGTGAAACCTACACACTGCTATACATAAAAGTGTATAATCTTAATGGGTACCCTATGCTTTCTCTCCCTCCTGCTCCCTAAACAATGAGCCCAATAAGGCTTTTAGTATTAAAACATCTGTTCTCTTAGAAATCACATTGTAGTTGTTAATTGCAATTCAAGAGGTGAGCCTTATCATTGTCAGTTGTTTATCTAATGAGCCATAATTTTTTCTTTTTACCAACTTAGTAGGATGCTGTTTTTAAATTTACAGCCAGGAATACAGAGCTTTAAAAAGATACATAGAAAGCAAATGTAGAATTAAAACAGAAAAAGATTTTAGAAACTTTCTGGAAAAGTTATTTTCCTAATTACATTCCCTTAAATGAAAAATTCTGAACATAATTAAAGCTTTGCTCAGACTATACTCATAGGAACTCCTGTGTTTTAATCAGTCTTTTGCTAGTGAAAGCAGGTAGTCATCAATTCCTTTTATAAAGGACTGAGTTATATTTTAAAAGAAATTATATTTTGTGCTTCTATTCGGATTGCTGTATTGGTTAGAAACCTCACCCTGATTTCCAGCATATGCCACTTCTCATTACATATGCTGACAATGTCGTCAAAGATAAACAGTTCTTTTCCCTCTCATTAAAGTTTACTCTACTGACATATTTACAGCAAGCAACCATATGCTCCCTCAATCTTTATTTTTATAGGATCAGCAAGTCAGCTTTTTCTGTATGACAGGTTCATGGTTTTGCATCCGTCATACTTTGAAGAACGTCTGAGAACATATTTTCCTGCATTACCTTCTTGTAACACATTTCCCTGAAACTGCACCACTGAAAAGAATCCTGACTTTTGCATTCTGAGTAGCAGCTAGTTACTATTTTTTGACCAGCAGTTTGAAGTTATGCTGCTTTTCTACTTACAAATTGCTGCTCCCATAGTCTTCATGATCATCCTCTTAAAACCTGATGGATAGCTCTTAATTTTGGGGCCATATACCTTTGTTTTAACTTACACATCAAGTAGTTGTTTTTCTTTGGTTTGGGTTTTGGTGTGGGGTTTTTTTTTTTAAACAAAGCTGAAAAATATTTAGATATTTATTAAATACATTTTGCAGGATTTCTACTGGTTCTGAACTTTAAGAGACATCTTCAAATATCAATATAACGTAGCACGTTCAGGCCTCACAATACAGTCTAAATCCCTAAGATCCTTACCACACTAAATTCCACTACTTTACTCCATTATAGTACATTAACTTTATTAAAATATATACTTTGAAAGTCACAGATGCAGTTCTGTTGATTATTAAACAAAACTTAAATGGCATTGCTATTTGTTTCTCTCAGGCTAGAGTTTTTTGACCAAGTCTCTGATGCAATCTTTACTGTCTCCCAGCCCAGCATAACACCATGTTTAGCTGGTTTGGTGACAATGAAGTGAAGCCATGGTGTGGGCAATTAGGATATAGCTCACTCAAACATTCACTTGCAATTTTTCATCTGGGTAGCTGTAATACCAAATGCTACACAATTTCAACTTCTTATAATATTGCAGAGCAGTCTATAAGCATTTTTCCAGCAGTATCCCAAAAGAGCACTTTCTATTCTCTTCCAAATTACTTTCCATCTGAAATACTGCTAACACTTTTTGTTAGCAGTACCTTGTGAAATACTTCATCATTGTGCTAATTGTGTATCTTTGCAGTCTACCACATTACTAAACACCACTGACCATCACCTTTGATCTTAGTTTTCTTGAACAACATGAAAGATACCAAGATACTTGTTCCAATACTTTAGAGCATCAGTCATAACAGACTGTAACTTCTGTTTCTTAAATAACCTCTATCAAAATAGTTACCTATACAAATACTGATTTACTTTTTTACATAATCATTTTCATGCATAGAAGTACTGAATTCTGTTAAAGATAATTTTTTTTTTTCATATAAGAGTGCATGAACACAGAGAACACCAGTGACTCCTCTTTTCATCACACGCTTCTGTCTTGCTAAGTACTCACTACTGAAAACTGAAATAAATTGTTAATCCTTCTCATGACCTACCTTTAGGGTCAGCCTCACAACGTTGCACTCCTGCAGAGGGTTCAGTTTCAGCGTTTCCCCCAAGTTACTGCAGCCTGATGTTTGATGCTGCATTTCACAGCAAACACAGACACCATCACTGTCAAATTTAATCTGTGGAATACATAAAAAAACCAAACCAACAAGTCAGAGAAAGTATAAATCAACAGAAATACACTTCACAAAAATTATATTTACACTTATTGTGACAGTAATGACTACTAAATGCAAAATTAAAATCTCTACGCAGAACCTCCTGAAGCAGAATAACTTCCACTGGCTGATATAAGCTATAAAGCCAGGGAAAATACAGAAAGAGGATACAATACCAAAGAGTGTTATACCCTTTATGCCTCTCTCTGAGAGAAAAAAAATAGACTTCTAAAATAGACTTCTAGTAAAAGAAACCAGACTAACTCCTGTGAATAAACATCAATTCATACCCGATGGCAAAAGACAAAAAATAAGAGAAAAAAGTCAGAAAAGTATATGAAGTAATCATGATCACAAATGTCACATACTTATGTACACATAGAGAAATAATTTCAAAAGAAACCATGACATATACTTGACAAAAGAGAATACAGCATGAAGAAAAACTGGAAGAAATAAGAGGTACAAGTAATCTATATATTTTTTACTTTGGAATAGGTTTGTCCCTATGATCAGTTTGTCTTGAATACAATAAACATTCAACTTTTTTACATTTTAAAAAGGATTATGCATTCCATTCTTCAAAGACATGCATTAAAGCATCTTTTGCACAGTCGTGAACCCTGATCATTCTCAAAAAGTAAATTAATTATCTACAAGTGAGTTTAAAACGCCACCATTCAGCTCAATGAAAAGAATCATTATGCTGATTCTGACTTCCTTATTCAAACAAAAAGGAATGTAAACAACCCCACCAAAACAAACAAAAAAAATAACATTGCTCATATACTTCTTCCTTCCAACAAAGAGTTTTTAAAGTGAAAATTTAATTCCGTACATGTTTCTACCTAGCCTGTCAATATAAACTGTCACTGCTTTAAATTTTATTAGTTGGCTATGTCTACACTTTCTCTATACCCATTTTGCAGATTATTTAAAGGGCTAACAATGGAGAATTAAGGTATTGTATCCCAGGTTACTAGTTGCAATAAAATCCAGGTTAGTATTGAGAAAAATAATTAGTATCAAATGTGAGTTCCTTGAACTACAAGTTTAAATATACACCTCCATGGGCTTTCATGTAGAGAACAAAAGATTTAATGTACCATTCAAGCATACTAAATCAGTACTGCATGCCTCCAAGTGAAGATGGAAGTGGCTGGATGGTGAGAGCCAAATCACCACATTACTTACTCTATTACATTAAAAATAAAAAAAAAATAAAATTAATTTTTCCAGACACCAATAAACAAAAACAAATCCTACTGCAAATATGCATTTTAATTCAAATTCTTCCTAGCATGTTGCCAATTTCTTGGAAATAATATGGATAGCAACATCTTTGTAAATTACCTTGCATGGCCTTATACACAGAATCATTTCAACAGAGTATTTCCCTACTGCTAAGACCTTGAAGAATGTTTAAATCGTCCCTATAATTTTAATATATTTAAAAATATACAAGATTTTTTTGTGATCCATCAGGTTTATCTCGTACTCTCTTCTTACATGCTGGTGACCAGAACAGCAGTTGGAAGAGCAGAAGTAAGAGTCCATTGGAAAAAGATAATAAACTTTACCAGGTGAGATGCAGATGAATAAATGCCTGCCATATACAGTGAGGAAGGCATGCTCTGGGCAGGATGTTATCTCAGTAGGCTTCAATTCCTGAGACTCCAGATTGTCCTTTAGCCAGTATTATTTGTAAATGGCTTTGGAAATAATCTGAGTGTGTAAATTACACCATTTCCCATATACTCAAATGCAGCACTGGAAATAACTGTCTAGGGCAACTCACAGAGAGTCAGGGTCATACCCTAGGCCATAGACACTGTAAAAGAAATAAAGAAAAAAATGCAGTTTGAGGACCTTCAGAACAGCTGTGTTGTTAATTTCTAATTAGCATAAAATTTAATTCACAAAACTGCTTTAACAATTTGAGACAGCAGTTTTATTCAATTCCTGTAGGCTTTTAATACTCTGTTTTAAACAGCAAAAGATCCAAGCAAAACCCAACTACATGGTTTATGATCAGCTCTTCAAATCAGTGGAAAATACAAAGGACTAAATGCCACTGGGGAGGTCTTGCTCCTGAACCTCTCTGGAAATGGTGTTAAATGTTAGATAAATGCTACAGAGGTAGTTTGAAACTTACACTTTGAATTTAGAGCTGTGTCAAATTCAGTGGTCAGGATGCTACAGCACACCTGCTATACTAGCACCAGGCATACAGCAAATCAACATAGCCTTCAGCAGCTAGGAAGTTTTTATAATGAGGAAAATGGACTTCAGACAAAGATATCTGCTGCAAGATCATTTATCCCCTTATTCACGTGGTCCCTGCTCAAAGAAAGATAGCCACTGGCTCACGATGGGATGTATTTGACATTCCTAATATGAAATACAGATCCCTAGTCTACTTTTATCTCATGTTACAGAATAGGTGTCACAGAAGTAGAGCTGAGAAGAGAAATGTTTTCTCAGTGAAGATTCCCTGTCTAAGATTGATTCATTCTGAAAGATGTTCCATAACTTCAAATTGCCTGGTGCACCTTTTCCTTCAAATGTCTGATAAACAACCTCTTTGCTAACTTGTGTTTTTATAGTGGGGAGCAGCACAAAAGGCCGAGCCTGTCACTGCATTGCTGCTTTCAACAATACAGCAGCTGATAGCAGTTTTGAGTCCTCATGCTCCAGAATGCTCATCCCTGCCCTACTCCTGTCTGACAGTTGTGCAGACAGTGTGAAGAATTCACAGAGCTATTCTGTGGCCTGAATAAACACTGGCTAAGTTTGCTTTTTTGTGTGTGCAGTGGTTTACATTTAGAGTGGATCAGAACTCAAATGCCATTCACTCTTAGGCTTCATACATACAAACAGCAGTGCTACACTGGTACAGGCAGAAAGAGTTGGGATTACTCCTTCCAACTGTAGGGCTGGTGTTTGCCAGCCTCAGATGCAATCACATCAGCAGTGCCTCCAAAACTGCGTTGTTCCTCCTATTTCTGCTTTGTTTAAATCCCTTTTTGGTTGGCAGAGCTCAAAAGTAAAGCATCATTCACTTAATCCCCTGCACATATTCCCCACCACCCTGCACAGGTTTGCGTTCTACATTGTGATTCTTACTCGTGCACGTAAGCATACTCAGTCATCACAGTGTAGTTTGTGTATAATCATATTTATGACACTGGCAGAGTACACCCTCATCCAAACAATATTTATGATTTCAAACACCAGCCTGAGCTTCTTATGTGCATAAATTGGCTTTTACGTTTGTCTGCTAGAAAGCATCAACGTTACTTCAAGTGTGATAAAACCTATTAAAATCTGTCTTTTATATAGCAGAGGATCAAAAAAGGGTTCTCCAACAGTAAAGAACTTCAGACTTATTAAAAAGGAGTACACACACACACACAAAGCCACCCTCATGTTACAATCAAGTAACAGAAATGTGCACAGACTGGACTTTTTTCATCTGCATCAATTCAACAAATTCTGTCGAGGTATTAAAGGTGTCTTGACAAAGTCCTGCTGAGTGCACACACTTTCTCAACGAAAAGGGTAGGTTAGGGATGGAATAATAGTGTAATTCTGCATTTTAAGCTTTCTCTATTACAAATGTGAAACTTCTAGTAAAAGTAGTAATGGATTTTACATTTTCTTCTAAATCAGCAGGCAAAAACAGCAGGACAAAATTTCAAACCAAAATATTAGAAGTTCAGAAGTTGAAACCAAGGCAGTGAAGTGCCAAAAAAGCCTCACTGGTATGTTCATGGGAAGGAACTTAAGTCAATTATAGCAGCTTATGCACAGATAAAGAGCAGGAGGATCCAGTAAGGAATAAGGTTGAGTGGTAGGGAAATATCATGAGAAAAAGCTGGTAGATGAATAAAACAACAATAAAAAACCATTTGATTTCCTGTAATGTTAAAAATATTTAACATTTCAATACATACAGAATCAAATACAAATGTATTCCACACAACTGAATACAAAGAACCCCAGTTGTGAAACTGGACTGAGTTATTCATCTAGAGATGAGGAGGTGAGCCTGCAGTTGTTTAGCTTTTCCTTGATTTGTCTATTACAGCTAAACATAATTCAAAAGGAAAAAGAAGTCTTCCTTTATATGTTACTATAACCACAGGCTAATTGCAGCTGTACAAATTAAAAATAAATTGTAAGCAATCTTTCTATAGAGATAGATGCTATCACTGCTTTTCTGAATAATAAGCAGCTATAAGTTTGATTAAAACTAGAGCACTGATTTTTAAATGAAAAAGCAACTTGCAATAAGACAGTTCATCCAGTAAAGACAAAGACTAAGAAATAAAACATCACTAACAAAATTCTATCTTCTGCAGCAATACAGTAAAAGGTAAAATACAGATTGCTCTACCCACATATGTTAAGCACAATTTTTAGTGATAAATTTTTTGAAAAAGAAAATTGTAAGACAGAAATGTTGTTCTAAAACACACTAATGAACAGCTTGAGCATGTAACTTCTCTGTACAGATCCTACTCTCACTGATTTAAAGCAGTATCTTGACGTTTTGGCTACAGGATCTACAGCTAATCACAGGAAATCAATCCAATTAAATTTTCATAACAAGCCATTAAAGCTACTGGTATTTTTTTGTTCCTCAGTGTTGTATGTTGCTAAGCTGCAGGATAGAGAGCACAAATACTAAATTCTCAAATTACACATTCTAAATGCTAACATATGGTGAGCACATTTTTCACATTCACACAAAGATATACATTATGGAATATACAATATATCCCCAGTGCTTAAAGCAAAAGAAAATATTCTGAATTTATCTAACTCCACAATGCACTATATACTATTGTCATATTTAAAGACAGACATTCAGCATGAATGAGTTTGACAGAAATACTACAGGAATACCAGAATTTATTTTGAATTTGACTTTTGTGCTGTACTGTGCTCGGAAATTTGCTCCTAGACTTTTGTCCAGTACAGTTACACGCTACGTTAACTGTACCTCAAACTGCATGTTAACAAAAGCTGGATTTTTGACCCCAGGAGCTGCCTTGTCATAAAGTAAATTTGTAGCCTAGAAGGCAATCAAAGGACTTAGAGCTCTCTGGATAATGTATCCAGTCACACAGTGCATGACTGCACAAATCTCTATCCAACATTCAAGTCACCTAAGGAATTAACATGAAATAAAAGCTTAGAACGAGCTGTTAAAAACTGGTATTTTTCCTTTTTGAGTGGGAAACATAAATAAAAGAATTAAACATATTCAACATAATACATTACCAAATTCTGAATCAAATCCTGCATTTACTCATGAAGCAGTGCATCACTCCCAGTAGATGGTTGACAAGAACAGAACTCTAGAATTTCATAGGTTTAAGCACTTCAACATGGCAACAGAATCTATTCACGTGGAAACCCCCAATGTGACTGAAATGTGATGTGGAGTAAAGAAAATCATCTAAAACCTACAGCCTGGGCAGAAGAAATTGTATTCTTTTGAAACAATTATGATAAACAGTCACAATGAAATTAAATTGCCTTCATGTAGTACAACACACTGTGGCAAAGGTACTTCGTATTTCATCATGCTCTGAAAATTGCCTGAACACTCGAACATTTGTTTTACCTTTTTTCAGCTCTGCATTTCACTAGTCCAGAGGAAAGTTTACACATTCCGTCTGTAGCAGGAACAAAAAGCTCAGAAAAGTACAAATGAAACTTAACTGTTGCCTTTTAATTCCTTTTAATTTACTAGCCAAGCACACTAGTTTGGAAAAAAATGCAAAACACTAGTTGCAAGATGTGTGCTTACACGTCTTCCATTACCCTGAAGAAACAAGCAAAGGTTGCCTTTGAATCCTGCCACAAGAGAACAAACAGGGAAAGGGTTTCCTCAGGAAGTTCCTGCATGCCCGCCCACCAAATCTCTTAATCCCAAAATGCCTACCCAAGGGCAAAGCCTACTTCCACCTGTGAAACTTCTTCCTGCTCACTGGAAGCATTTGATGGATACCATGCCCTTACCCTCACTGTTGATTAGTACAAGACTAGAGCAGGCATGGCAAAGGAGAGAAGAAGGAAGGCAAATATAAAGTTAAAGAACCCAAGGCTGTTTTAAAGTTCAGATCAAACATGGTCCAACGAAAATCACTGAATCTAGGGTATTTCAAAGCACCACATTTCCAAGTGGAAAACATTCCAAACAACAGATTTAAGTTTTTTCCCCAAACAGAATAAGCGCAATTCTTCCTGAACAAGCTTTTGCTTTTCTTCTAAATTTCACCTTATACAAAATTAATTTATTCCTTTCACTTTTCATCGAGAAATCAGCTGAACAGCTCAGTCACTTCTTACTTCTGCAGCACTAGTTTTCCTCTTTTAGGTGAGGATTCTGACCAAAATTAGAGAGGAAAGGTGGGGCTCTTAAGCAGAAGAGAGAGCACTGAAGAGAACATCTAAAAGACTAAAACACTTTCTGCTGACTTAGGTCTTTTTCTCGGTAGTGAACATCTAGCCACTGGCTGAAGCCAATGTTTTCTTTGTCTATGAATGCGCTAATTAAGCAGAACATGCTTATTTCAACTTTCTGTCCCTGCAATGCCACTTTGTTGATTCTCATTAACTTGATTTTCTTCCCTTTGTCCTACACCTCTATTATAGCTTGTATTAGGAGAAAATAGTCTTTCTGCTTGTCACAAAGGCCTATGAGGAATCCTAACACAGATATGTTATCACAATACATGCCAGAACAGAGATCATATACATCTAGGTACATATAAACACTGTCAAAATATTTAAACACAGAGTCCACAAGCACATACACAATCACAGTTATCAGTATTCTGAGCAAGTAACTGAATTGTAGGCTTAGGGAGTTTTGAGTATGTTTTGCTGAGTATTCCTGGTTGCTAATGGCTGCCCAGAAGGAACTACAAAAGTAGATATACACATGCAGCAAAACCCATGCATGCACTAAGCTGCAACAGCTCCAATGGGTCTGTTCTTGCTACATGTATTCCTCTCCATCTGGGACAGGATTTGCTCTCTAAATTCTACTCGCAGACAGTACCTGACTTCTGTCAAAACTTTGTCAAAAAAGACAATGGTTACTACTGAGTTAGAAGTGAAAGGCTGCACAAGTAAAAAGGTCTCCTCTCATCCATATATACATGTGTTGGGGAAGACAGCAGGCCTGCTAGCTCTTCACCGAAGACACAGGCCCTGTCAATATCCTCGTGTTCCCATGAAACAGAAAAAGTTCCTCATGCTGAGAG
>VZTU01037395.1:0-37965 GCA_013400835.1 Zapornia atra | reverse complement strand
AGCATGGACAATTCCAAGCTTAGGATAGAGCCAGCTATCGAGAATTTCCTTTATGAAGCGTAGTTTTTGCCTATTCCCTGTATTGCTACTGAGTATTGCAGGGAAAGCTATATGGAAGTGTCTGCTCTTTCCTTCATTAACTCTTTTCAAACTATAACAGCTGTAAAATGAGAAGAGCATGTAGGATTCTCTTTGGTGGAATGACCCTGGATTACTTCCCTTAATAGAACTGAAAGTTGTCTGATTCCAGGTTCAGCCCTGAGATTAGGGAAATGCAAAGATAACGTTTGATGGTCAGGTCCCTGTTCTCAGCATCAGCCTCATAAAGAAAACTAATATCAAACCAGAAAGCCTGCTCCTGATGGGACGATACTAAATATTGAAACTCATCCCATGATACACTTTGAAAGGCCTTCATTATCTAGAAAACCCCAGCACGTCCTAAACATGACAAGCAGAAACATGAGACAGCCTGTGCATACAGAACGGAGCTTAGGCGAATTCCTCCGTGAATGGTGCTGTGTATACCTTCACCTAAGTTATGCTTTTCAGATTTTGTTCCCCTTAGGAAAGTGTAAAGAAAAGTTCTAAGCTGTTCAGCAGTCAGAAGCAATAAGAGCGACAGTGGCTAACTGTGCAAAAGGACACAAGGATGATGGTCCTACAATGCCAATTAGAATACCCTGAAGGCTAAAGTAGATTGTAATTGTAGTGATGCCCTCATTCTAAGAGATTGCCTTTTTCCTTATGGAAAAGACATAAATTTGAGGTGGGTAGGGTGTGGTGTTGTGTGCTTGTTTGGGTTGGGTTGGTGGTTTTTTTTTTTAAATTTGAGCTTATTTCTTTTTTTGCATTTTCTTTCCCTGTGGAGGCAGAATTGGGATTTAGATATGATTTTTAAAGAGGTATTATTTGGTAATATCTCAGCCTTTGAAAGGAAGCATATGGTAATTTTCTGTTAAAATGAGAAGGAATGGAAGGGTATACAGCCCAATTGGGCAACTGAGAGGGAGACACTGTACTTTAGTCTGCAGAGCCCTAGAAGCTTTTTACAGATGCTATAGTAGAGCTCAAACGTGAGCATGTGTAAGAAAGGGAGTAGTGACTGTTTAATAGTAAGACCTTGAATGTCCCCTTTGCTATTCATGCAGGCACTGATATTATTTACATCTCTAACCATACTTTAGGGCTGTGCCAAGTTTTTTTTAAGTCTCCCCCTCCAGCTAATTGATTATCTGATGTGGGCTGCTTTGACTTGGCAGTATCATATATACACAGAATGAGGTACAGGGGCAGCTGGCATGCTCTTTTCTAATTTCAATGTTTGGCAGCTTCCGAAATCAGCACGGGGCATACTGAAACACTTGGCGCTTCACCCAAAAGTAATGAAGTCTCTCACTTAACCCAGTGTGAGGGTAAACAGGATGTTAGCCAGAGTTGCTTTGGTGTCAGATATCAGATTAAGGATAAAACGCACAATAATTTACGGACTGAACTAAAAATTCGTTTTCAATTTAATTTTTTTGTTTACATTATTATTAACCTGTTTGTATGTTTTCTTTGTAATTAAGTTGCATGTAATTATCTGTATAGGATTATAAAAAATACTTTAATTTCTTCAATATAAAGCTGATTTCTTCTTGCCCTTGACAGATCGAGATGATAAGCAGTTTCCCTGATAGTATGCATGCTGTGGCTTCAGCAGTCTTGCCAAACCTTGTGTTTCTCAACTTTTGCTTCTGTAGATCCTTGCAAAATTTACTTTACGTGAATGCCAGTATGAGACTAAATTCTGAGAGAAAGAATTATGAAATGTGTGGATGTACATAGTGGCAGAGAACAGAATATGGGTTTATCAACTACTGCATTTCTACCAGTACTAATAAAGTGATTAATGAAGTACTGGGAGAGATGATACTGAAAATTGCTCTGTAATGGAATCACCTTGTTGAAGACAGAAGGTATAGTTGGTCTAATGTGGACTATTAAGCATTTGGTAAGGATCTGAGATTCTATTAATTTAGCTATAGACAATGGGAAATGTACATGTAACGAAGTACCCTGGGAAAAAACAATATTTTCCAAGGATATGTAGTGTAAACAGGACTCTATGCTTCTGTCTGCAATGTAATTTTATTTGATATTTTAATGACTAAAATTAGTACAAAAATGCAAAATTCCACCTATATGGAGGAAAAAAATAAATGATCATCCAATCTAAAGACAATCAGAAAAAAAAAGTGTATAGCAAAATGACCTTAAGGACTAGAAAAATAAAATAGAGATAAACCAGTCTAGTTCAAAGTGAAAAATCATGCAGTTGAAGAGTAACTGTCATCATAATTCCCATTATAAGATGGGGGGCCATCAGGTATTATCCTTGGAAAAGGAGAAAGACTGGAGTTTTGTTCACTCAGTGAAGGACTGAGCCTTCAGTGTGGCACATCTGTGTTTGAAAAAGCGCAAACAGTACTCTGCCCCCCAAAGAAATGATAACAAATATTGGAAGAGAATACTAATGCCACTGCGCAGGGAATTGCTAAAGCCTTGTCTGGAGTACTGCATCACTGTGTTCAAGAAGGTGAGTTCATGCTGGAGCAGGGCACACAAATCACTGTAAAGTGCTTGCCTTGCCAGAGTCTGGAAGCTCCAAAGAAGCTTCCAAACAAGCTGGATTCTTTTGCCTTGCAACGGAGTTGAAGAAAAATGCTTCCTGCCTATAAATGAATAGAACAGGATTAATCATCAGAGAAGGAAAAAGTATTTAAGCTCAGGGATAATGCTGGCACAGGAATAAAGAGGTGTAAACTGTCTACAAATGAAATGAAGCAAGAAACCAGGAATCTATCTGTTGAAAGAATGAGTTTCTGTAGGTTCCTTCAGTAGAAATAGGAAAAATAGACAAGCTGCTCTAGACAGGTACATCAGCTCAAGACAAGGTTCCATACAAGGTTGGATTTGTGTGTCAAAGGCATACTGAAATGCAACAGTTCTTCTGTATCTCATATTTTAAATCAAGCACAGCTTGATTTCTATCATAAATCTAAATGGTTGAATCCCAGTCCTCCTGTGTCTAGGATAATCTCTGATAAAGAAAACAAACAAACCTCTTAGGTTTCCACCCGTTTCCAATGTCCAATGCTTTCTTCAGCTCTGGCCTTTATACAGTGTCTACTTTTATGTGGCCTGTACCCAGATCTCCTTAATCTGTGATTTTGTGATCTTGCAAACTAGCTTGGTGGTCATGGTGGCAGGTTTCCAGCAAAAAACCCTAGGTTTTGATAGGGTATATTGTCACTTCAGTAGGTGGCACTCTTCACTTTAGGTCTTGCCCTAAACCCTATTTTTTCCTCAGGAATAAGCAGGTTGCAATTTTGCCTGTAGCCTTAGCTAACCTCTGTTTTGGTAAATTTTTTTTATCTCTCTGAATTACTGTGGTATTTCCATGCTGTGAATTTTACTTCACTGAAATATTTGGAGTAAAATCACCCTAATGCTGGAGTTAGATCAGAAAAGGACCAAATAAGAGGGATATGTAGTCTGCTGCTCTGCCATAAGTGTTAATCTTGTGAAAACTCAATGGTTTCCATTAAATTTTTCCAGATGGATTTGGGTAGAGCTGAATAATAATTGTCATTACTACTTGATAATATTTTGTATGCTGTTCAGGCTGCCATGGTTGATTCCACAGTACTCATGGTACACCTAAATCTTCACGTTGGCAGTCTGTAAAGGAGCCAGCCCAATTTATCTGACATTCCCCTCAGGCACATGGTCATGGTCTAACGTAACCTCACAGGGTGGACAGTTTGCCGTTAAGCTGCCTTTAGAGTCCCCTAAACACACTGGCTCAACTACACCACTTCCTGAAGCTCTAGTGTTCTAGACCATAGCTTCTCAGTTCACCTTTTCAGGAAAGGTAGTAACTGAAAAATATGACTCCCAGGAAAAGCTAACAGACTTTCGTCTTCAATCTGTACAAACCTCATCCTACCAAAAGAAAATTGACATGTACTTCAGTTTCCTCACTGTATTTCTTGGGCTTTGGTTTTAGAGGAAGTTTGTGATCCCTTTGCTTGACTCTTCTTACCCAAATGATTATGTTTATCTGTTTTAACAGCTGATGATCTCCTTCTGTAGTTGGTCCTCTATTAAAAGTTCTTTCCCCTATAAAAGGAAAGGGTAGAAAAAAAACAACCACAAAAGAACATCTTAACTGCGTTACTTTCTCTTATGTTTTGATGATATTCTGAATCTTGCTTCTTGCCAATAAATAAGACTTTTAGTTTGGGGGCATGCAGTCCCTTTTCAGTACAGTGAATAAGGTAAACTCTTGCTATTAGCGTTTATCCAATATCTTGTTCTGGTTACATGCAATGGTAAAGGATTTCCCCAAGCCTCACACATACAGTAACTAGTATAATAAGTTGGCATTGATGAAATAGCCATGTTTCCCAAAATGATCAATCTTTATTTTTACTTTTGCACTGATGTTTGATTGTTTTATTGCATGTAGCCAAGCAGTATTCATGAAAGTGCATGAACTGAGCTGCATTCTGTGAAAGAGAAGACATTATACTGGTGATAGATGGTGTTAGAGTAATATTTCCATTACTCTGTAACCTCAAAAGCAATGTTTAGAAGCTCTTCTGTCTAGTGTAAGAGGAGAGTAGAAGGAGGATACATTACTTGAAATAGTTGTGCCTGCTGCAGTTGTTCTAACTAAAGGTTTTTGGATGTCTGTGCCTTCAAAAATGTCTGTGATTGTGTGAGACTCTCTAAAGCTTTCATGTTCATTCTTACTGGTTTTCCCTGCACCTAACCAGTTATACTGTCACTTTTTTTCTTCCATATTGTTCATGATATTATAGTGAGGATTAGGCTGATGACATGAGAGGTGAAGATTCTCTACTCTTCCCCCCCACCACGCTCTGACTCTATTTTTAGAGACGTTTCTCTGATATCTCAGCACTGTCACTATTGATAAAAGCAACATAAAATGCGTTGCTCAGCTGGGGCAGTGTGGGCACAAATTTTGCTGTGTGATGGAAGTTTCTCCTTGGTATGTCTTTTGCTGTTAGACAGTGACACTGGAGGTTGGACTGTATCCGTGTGGCCGTCAACTTCTATACAGAGATTTTGTATTGCAGCTCTCTTGTGACTGATAGCTTTTGTAGTTCATGCTGAAAACGCTCTGACCTTTAGCAATTCCCCCTCTATCAGAACAAAGATGCCTGTTAATTCCAGCCTGCATGAATTATGCATTTTTTAAAAACCTGTTTCTCTATATAAGTATAGATTTAAAACCTTTAAAACATATTTTTAAAAAGAAACTTGACTTTCTAGGATATGACTATCTGCAGAACAGTATAAAGCAACCAAGTTGTCTGTCATCTGCGTTTATTTAACCTTTCTGTGGTAGTGTTCGTGTAATAACTTTGTTACATGAGCAACCCCTTCTTTACTGCTGTCAAAACATTTTGACTCCGGTCACTCTGACTTGTAGATTGAAAAGATGTGCTTGCTGGAAAAGTGTACTTACACAGTACCCCTTGCAAATGTTTCATCAGATGTTTTTGCAGTAAGCAGACAGCTCCCCAAAAGTACAATGTCAGATCTTAATTTGGCCATGATAATTTCATTTTCAGATTATGATTTTTGTAATTCTTGTGTTTCAAAATCCCTCTTAGACCTTATAGGAGTTCCTTTTGTCTTTATTGGGAATTCTGACCAAATGGATCTGGATGGACCAGCAGTCTGGTTTGCTTGAAATGATCAATAAGTGAAGATTGAATGAAATAAATTATTCTTGAAATGAGTGTTTTTGGGTGTTTCCTATGCTGATTAAAATGCTTAGACCTGCTGGCGAGAGGGTGGGCAGGGGAAAGCCTATTGTTTTGTGTCTTGTCTCTGTGGTGTAACCACCTTGGAACACTGTATTATAGCTTGCATTTCCTTTAAACCCTGCAGAATCTCATGGGAATCCCTTTTCAGTTGATAGACAGGTAGTCAGGTAGGTTCAAGGTTTTTAAAAATGATTTTCTTGCAGAGCTAAATGTCTCTCTGTAATTGCCATTCATTTGGAAGAGAATTTAAGTAATTTTTATTTGGTTATGATCTCAGTTTTCAGGTTGAATTTTACTTTCATTTAGGGTGGTAGATATCTGAAGGATCTTAAATTGCTTCCAAATAGGCTTTAACTGGATGTGAGTAAGTTCTGGCTGCAAGTTAGGAAAAAAATCTCTTATCGTTAAACCAAAGGTCTGGAACAATCTTCTAATTTGGGATTTTTGACAAAAACACCTCTCTAAGTAATGTGAAATGGAGTTTGTTTCGTTCTGTATGAACCAGCACTGTTCAGGAGTGATCTTCCTGACCTGGGAGGGCTCTTGTGTTCTTGCATTCTTAAACATATACTGTTGCAACTGAAAGCAGAAATTGAGGTAGCTACTAAACTGTTAACTGGAAAGGATGGACTAACTCTGTTCCTGAATATCTGTTTGTGTTTCTGAGGTGCAAGGGGCTATGCTGGCTTCTTTACTCAAGGGCTTGTAAGTGACAAGGAGGTTGAACATACCTTCACAGCTGGAATAAAATAACTGCAAGCAAACTTAGAAAGGAAGTAGAACACAACATAAGAAAATATGGACAGAACGCTCTTTTGAGAAGCCGGAATACTTCCAAGCAGCAGAATGCTCTTGCATTCATTTCACATGGAAACAAAATGTTATTGGAGATAACTAAAAATTACTGAATATAGCTACATGTATAGTAGTAATAAATATGTTGTTCCCTGGAGGATTTTGAACTCTTAGGGAAGAAGTCGGACAGTAGCATGTTACAATTTCTCAGATCCAGAGATGGGAAACTGTAGAAGTTTCCTTTGCCAAGGGCTATATATCTGCGTTGTAGCCATACAGGCATGTTAGTTCCTTGGAACTAACACAAAGTGGCTTTTTGAGCACCTTTTTTATCACGTGGTTTGGGTAGAAATAGTGCTTTCTGAAAATTTTTTCACAAGACTGGTTTGGTCTCCTCAACTGATTAGCTGTCTTGAAATCATGTCCTGGAATATTGGCCAGAAACGCGTTTTCAGTAGGTATCAAGTTGCATGTGTCTGCTGCAGCTATGTGTTTCCAAGCATGGGTCTGTCTGTACCTGCACAACTGAAGACTTTTATTACTTTTTTAGCTGCATTAGAAATAGTCTTGGCAAGTAACTTGCACGTGCAGATACATACACAGTTATACTGATATGCTCATTTTGTTTACTTCTAGATTTGTAAGGACTTTGCAGTTAATATGTGTGATCTTTAAATGTTATGTGAACAGTGGGTGTAAGTGTGCTAGGCAGTAATTGCCTGTCAGTGATTGTCAGCTCTTAGACTTGTAGTGCAAAGCACGGATGTTTGCTAAATAGGAGTGTGAATAATCAGGTGACATTTAATGAAGGAATTAGAGGAGTGATTTGTCATACTAACAACATAGAAATCGCCTAGCAATTTTTATATTTCAGTGGTGATATTTTGAGTAGCAGCTCATATACTGGACAAAGAAATCAAATCTAGGATCAAAATTGTCTTCAAACTTAAACAATAAAGTGTAGGTTTGACAAGTCATTTAGATTAATTAGATTTGTGCCTAAACTGACCCTGTTTTAGCTCTAAAAATAAAAAGCACAGTTTTATTAATCTCTATTGTTTATACTGTTGTTTTCAGTATGCTTAGATACATGGTTCAGTGGAAGCAATGTGCTGTGCAGAACAGATCACCTGTAAGTTCCCCTTGTTGCTCTCTAACCTGTTTCCTGTGCTTTGTGTGGAGGAGCTAATAATTCTGTTTTATGCAGATGCTTCATAGAATAAGGTTATGCAGTGACTTCCACTTCTGCGCAAGTGAAGGGCTCTGGTGTCATAAATTACATTGTATATAGAGGTCCCCTATAACTTGCTGAAGGAAGAGCTTAACTTGCTGGTGGTATCCATTGTGTTTTCCTAGGTGGAGCTTCAGTCAGTTGCATATAACATGTAAATGTGGGTGTGTATATGTCCTCCCAGGTGATATATACTTACTGTACATATGGTATCTATCCAGCACATAATTTTGGGTAAATCAAATTGCTTTCTTCAGAGTAAACTTTTGGGTGGTAGCCAAGCTGTACAGTCATCTTTATGTTGCCATTTTAACCTCATTAAGGGCAAAGGCAAAGCTGCCTGGCTCTGCTTGCTGTTAGTTCTCTACTACTGTGTGCGCATACCAGGTCTACAAGTCCAGTTTCCTGTCTAGTTGATCCAGCTTAGTATCTCTGCAATGTACATACAACATGTGTTCTGTTTACAGTACGTATGATTGTATCTCCCTGTGTGTGCCTCACTGAGTCGTACCCCCATCTAGATTGAACAGGTGACATCTGCTTTGAGGGGAGTGAATATACACCAAGAAGGAAGAGGAATCAGGGTTGCAAAGGTGGGCACTGGACCTCCTGCCCCCCAACCTTAGTAATAACAAGAATATGGATCGGAGCCAAGTATATTATGTACCAAATTCACTTCCTCTGTAGAATACGGTTAAATGAAAAACACATGGAGTAGCTTGTTGAGTCCATTTCGTTCCGTGCTCTGTCCTAGTAATGGATTGCGAATTCAGCGTTCTGCATGTTTTTTGGTGGATGCTAGTAGGCTTGGAAATATCCCAGCATGTGGGACCCAATAAAACATGAATTTCATTTGTTTTGCTTGGCTTCTGTGTGTCATGATGTGTTCAAGATGATAGGGTCTGGAAAACTCTAAATTTTAGTCAGATCTCAAGTATGAATCCTGAGCCTCGTCTTTGTGTTGAGGAGGAAGTCTGGTAGTAGGACGAAGGCTGTTGCTCATCAGTGTCTCGAGGGTATACTGTGCAGCCTATGTTTTGTTTACATTAAGGCTATGCTGACAAAGCTGCTGGCTCTAATATTGGCCTTAGTAGTTTTGTTTGGGTTTGCAGCTGTGTCTCACGGTCCTTTCACTCTGCCTGCCTGCAGTTCTTCACAGAATTACCACAGCAGCAACTCCTGCTCCAGTAACGCTGCTGAGGCCAGGATTCTGGTGTATTTCTCTGTTGTCTTCGGAGTTTGCCAGGCAGGTTTGGAAGGATGGAGATAAGTGAATGGGCATCTGTGTGCTCTCATTGTTTTGTGACCATTTAAGGAGCTGTGAGCTGAAATCAGCCATATGGCTATTTATTTTTCCTTTAGGCTTGTTCTTGAAAAAGTAGAGTTGGGTAGGGTTTCCCTACCTTATTCAGCAGAGATACATGGTTCAGAAAAGAAAATAATCAACTTTTTGAGAGCTTTGAAGGCAAGCTTTTCATAAGAAATGTAAACTCCTCACTGAAATACTGTGACTTCTTAAAAGATATATTAAAGATTCAAGCACTAGTTGCTTAATGCATGTGTGTTAAAAACAGCTGCAATTGTATAGGATGGTGGTCCTCTTGTATCAGCTACTGGGGAACCCAAACTATACCCTGTCCAGTGCAGAGTGCTGCTCTTTAGGACCTTGTTTGTGCAAGGCTTGGCACCTGTGGGGAATTCTTTCTAAATCAATGTCCTAAATGACTGATTATGGTTAGAGAGATGATAAAAAGTGCTGGAGAGAGGGGAACTCTGTCTTTCTAATTACTGATACGTATATTGAATTTTCCCAAATTTTATTTGGACAAAAGATGGTTTGTTGGGGAGTTATGTCACTTTTCTGTTGAGTGGCATTTTATTTAGCAAAGTAAGGACTTTTAAGTAGGATGTAAATGTTGGTCCAACAGCATCTCGTGTGACACGTTTGATGCTAAAAATATACAAACATTTTGTGGCCTAGTCAGCAGGTCAGATTAAAGCACAGATTTTCCCATCCACCTATGTGGACCACAGTACAAAGCTCACTTAGATCACAAGTGAAAGCTGGTTTGCGAGTCCTTAACTGATGGCTGCAAGTCACTACTGTTGAAATATGGTTCCCTGTTCTGGAGCGTATAGGATTTCCCATCATCTCAGATAGTTAGGAATTTGATATTATAGGGAAATGCAGTGGTCTTGCCAGAGAAATTACACTATGAGTAGCTTTCACTTGGTCAGCTCTTAGCTTTTATCTATCACTACAATTCCTGGAACTTTGAGTAAGGCATTCTGTCAGGCTTATCCTGTCAGACTGGCTGTTTTGTGTCTGGGATAGCATTTTTATGTTGGTTGTAAAGGAAAAAGATTCAGAATTGGGGCACTGAAGGAACATCAGTGTCTGCTTGCCTAGGTTATGAGTATTTGGCCTCTTAAGAACAGCTGCTTAGGTTCATTTCACTTCTCTCTGTTTCTTGTGGGTGATGAGTAAAATCTCTCTGGGGGGGAGAGGCAGAAAGAGAATGAAGAGACATGGGGGTTCGTAGCCTCAGCTGTTGAAGTTCATCACCCAAATCAGATAACTAGGATTCTCTTGAGTTTCCCACAGGGTGTTCTTCCTGCCAGCCTACAAGGTCATACGTATAATTGGGTATTGCAGTGAACTTCGGTCTAAATATGCTCTGGTCATGCGAATAGTAATCTGAAAAGAGACTTCTGTTCAGCCTGATAAGTCTGTCAACCTACAGTGAGGCTGAGCTCTTCAACGCTTCTCCAGTTTTCATTGCAGGAATTGTTACAGCACTACAAAATACAGGTGAGGTAGTTGACTACTGGATTTCCTGTGTGATGGCTGCAGATAGTGAAAGAAGCCCGGCACCACAGATCTGCAGCTGTGGGGTGTAGATAGAGTGGTTTGACCAACTGATTGTAACAGTAGACAGCAGGCCAATGACAGTCGTCCTTATTGTTCTGTGGTACAAGTGACAGTGGTTCTCGCCTTGTGTACCACAGGAAGTTTACCTGCCTTCAATGTTACCACCTTCTGCACACATGTTGAAAAAACCCCACTGGTAAAGTGACACTTTTTTCTATCAAGTATGGATTTGACCACTATGCT
The DNA here is from genome assembly GCA_013400835.1 of Zapornia atra. Taxonomy (NCBI): domain Eukaryota; kingdom Metazoa; phylum Chordata; class Aves; order Gruiformes; family Rallidae; genus Zapornia; species Zapornia atra. The sequence goes on along the minus strand of VZTU01037395.1, from coordinate 26,978 downwards.
CATTCTTGCTTTGAGCTGGAAGCTGCATGAAGTGCGTTCTTTCCAGATTGCAAAGCGCAGCATTACTCTGTGTCATTAAATCTAGTAGGTCTAGTGGGTAGAGCTCTGTTTACAGTAGCTCAAAAGTTGTGTTGAGGGGATGGGTTCAAAAGTTCTGGAGTACTGGAGTAGAACTTGACTAATGGCCCTTTATGGTTTTCCTGTGTAATGGCACCATGTTTTTACAGGCATTTAAGCTTTGGGGAAAAACAGAAATCAGGCATCTGTTTAGATAAGTTAAAAAACCAATTCTTTCAAGCACTAAGCTTGAGTTTGTTCAGCACAAGTCAGTTATTTTTCAGAAGCTTAGGTTTTGGAGAAGCCATGAATAAGATGTGCTGTAAAAATCTAGAAAAGGTAATTTCAGAATTCCATGACAATAAAGTGTGCCTTATTTCTTAAACTTACAGGAGCATTTATCTCATTTTTCTTGAATTTGCTACCAACTTTTTTGCTTTACAAGGAGCCTCTCTTACAGTGACTGGGGGTTAATTTAATACCGTGTTACTTGCTTTGACACCTAAATCAGCAGCTCACCCTGTTTTGGATGAATGCTTAACCATACTTCTAAAAGTAAGCCCGTAGTAAATCCCACTGCTATTACTAGGGCTTTTATCACTTGTGACCATTACCCTGGATTACTTTGAGTTATGAAGTTCTTGTACTTCTGGATATGTTTTTCAGAGATCAATTATTGCTTGTTCAGATTGCAGTATGTATGGGCATGGGGAATTTTTTAAAGGCACAAGAACAAGATCAATGATATGAAAGAGGAAGATTTTTGTTTCCCTTATTACTGGAAAAATTACTGTATTATTAATCTGTTTACCTGGCTTCTAAACAAATGAAGTGTCCAGCGACTCACTTTTGGTAGAGGCACAATGTGGTTAGGGGCACTAGCCATGTTCTGACACGAGTTGGCGTTCTGGCACCTTTCAGATGTTTGCAGCTGCAGTGAGACCCAAACTTCACCCCAGAAGGGGCAGTTATACCCACTGGATTTGCATGGGAGTCATGTTGTGTGTTCACAGGTGGATTGCAGTTTCCTTCCTCCACGTTCCTTCAGAGGAGGAGTAACAGGAGTTAAGAGGAGGGCAAACCTTTGTAGCAGTAGCACGTGTGCGTGCTTAAAGTTTAACAGCACGCTGTCCTACCCTAACTTTGAGTTTTGTACCATGGAGGAGCTAATGGAGCACAGCCCTTCCAAAAGGTCAGAGCTCTAAGTGACTATTTCACTCCCCCTATTGCTATCTAGATAAGGCAGCCAACCTTAAGCTCTCAAAGTACTTGTTCCCAAGAGTATACAGATTTCATTATTATAGGAGGGCAGAAATTTGGCCTTTGGGCTAGGGGTGACTACCATCTCATGCTGCTTAAAGAAGAAGAAAAACAAATCACCCATGTCCAGCACTGACTTTGTGCAGTTCAGTTGCTCTACACCTCAGTGTCTTTAACAGATGCTTGTTTGCAAAAGGACCAGACAATGTAGAAATCTGCCTCTTGTACTTGGAGACAACACTGTAAGCATGTGCCTAGTTGGAGCCTGTGGTGAAAGAGGTCTGTTTATGCAGAAATCACACCCAGAAGTAGTCCTGTTTTCTCACTGCTTTGGGAAGTACTCTTCTACTGAATGTGGAATCTGCATTTGACATGGTGAGGCATGACCCTAAAGCTGCTATATCCTGATCCTACTGAGCTTTCCAAGTAATATCTAGGTTTTTTTCCCAAAACTGTAACATTGAAACCTGTTCAGTTTGTGCTTTAAGTGGTCCTGACTGGTTCTAGTTACAGAAATGCCAGTATTACACTTGTATGCTAGAGACCCATGGCCTGTGCAGGAGAATTATTTTCTGCTCAGCCCTGCAACACCTCATTAGAATGAGGATGTGGTCCTCAGACTGCATGCTAGTGCACCCATTTTATTCCACTGCCAAAAAAGAAGAGGGGAAAAAAAAAAACCCAACAACCTAGGCTGGCTTATTGAGAAACTTCTGGAAGCACCACCTGACTTGCACAAAAGAAATCCATCAGCGAGTATTCTGGATCTGTTAGAGCAATTTCCAAATAAACCCAGACGTTCCTAAACTAATAAAATGCATTATCTGCTTAATATTTTGTTTACTATGATCCTACAAACAATATTCCTTGAAGTCTTAAATCTGGAACTGAGCCAGTTGCTTGGTCACAGGACTCCAAAAGCCAAAAAAACCACAGCCTGCCCTTTCCAAGGTGTGTTTGAAAAGGGTGGGACAGTGAAAACATCCAGGTTGCTGCAGAGATAGAAGACTTGCTTAAGCCTTCTGATTTTGCTATGATTTGTGTATGCTGTCTCTGGAAGAGGGTGTTGCAGGTCACCTTTGGAACAGTTTGATCGTTTTGCCACCTTTAGTCGTAGAAGGGTAACTTCTGTACTCACCAACACCTGAAGAAATGGTTTTAGCAGCATCTTTGCTCGGTGATAAAAGCGCGTGGAGCATCATTATAAAGGTAGGTATCATCATTGGAGCAAAATCCGGGCATCAAACTCTGCATCAACTTCAGTACCACTGTGCTGAGTTTCTTAGGGTCAAACCCTCCATTTCTCTCTCTTCTTGTTCCTCTGATGATACTATGGTGAGGGCACAGCAAGGTTAGCAGCTGAGAAAATAGAGGTCTTGTATAGGGCCTCCTAGAGATGAGGTCCCTGGGCAGGTGAACTCTGAAGTGGGGATAGTATTCAAGGAGACAAAGGGAATGATGGGAAAGCCCGGGCTCACTGATAAGCTGGGAAATGAGAAGTCAGGCCTCAGGGGAAGGGTGCACAAATTCCTTCCCATCAGTTTACAGGGATGTAAAAATGCTGCTAGTGGTTGGCTTTCTTGGCATCTCGCTATCACCAATCTTGATCCGTTGTCCCTTAGTACAACAGAAAAGGGGCTCAATATTTAGCCTAAAATGCTTAATTTATGAACATTCAGTAATAAGCCAGAAAGCCTGACTGCTTTTTCATTTGCTTTTAAATAGCTCATGCATTGATTAATCTCTGAACTGTCACGCTGAAATAGCCAGATACACAAACTGAGTAAGAAAATGAAGTGGAGCCTACTTTTGCCTGCCTTTCGGAAAAAGGAGGTTCTTTTATTATAGAACGTGTCCCACCCCAAGGAAATAGAGAAGGGGTGAGGTGGGATACAACTTCAGTTCAGGGCTGCTGGTAGACTCCCCAAAGATGACAAATGGAGCAGAGGCTACCACCTAAAACGCAAGAGAAGATTATGAGTTACTGAAGTAGCAGTAAGAGCAACAACCTGCTAACTATGCTTCTAAAGAGATGCAAGAGATGGAAGAAGGACAGTTAAATCTAATATTTAGGATTTATTTTCAAAGTTATTTATAGGTTTTTCAACAGATCCGACACCTAAATATATTATAGCTCAAGTCTTACATAGTAGAGTATCAATGTGATATTAAAAAAAGGGGGAAAAAGTTCTAGTATGAAGGTGTTACATGGAAGTTTGAATCAGGATTTAGTTTCTGAAGTCCAAAGGAGATGGAGCAAATGTTTGGGATCGTGACAACATATCAGAGGTCTCGGATGACCATGGTATAACCAGGATGAGACCAGCATGCATAGTTTAACCGTACAGGGCTTTGAAATCAGTAGCACTGGCTGGAGCTGTCCAAACAGTTGTTGTGTCAGGTGCAGCTAGGGCCAGTCACGGCAGGTTGCGTGGAAATCGGTCTGTGACGTGGTGGAGGATGCGTTTTTGCCAGTTTGGAGGAATTCCAAAATCAGCTGCCCAGCCTATGAAGCTGCTACAGTACAGATAGTGACTGTCACCTTTGGTGGTCGTAGCGTGGCAAATGCTAACTTGCAGTGAACGGAAAGTGCTAACAAGGTATGAGGAAATGACATGAATGTGCTTGCATGAGGGTGGCAGAATGCATACTTGGGTTGTCAAATGCAAAATTTTCACTTGTAAATGAAGTAAATCTGTAAAGGAAGAAATAAGTTAATAATGTGCCAACATATTTTAATAAAAAGAAGTACAAAGGCTTGTCAAAATTAAGAAAAAATATTCCTGGAACAAAGGCCAGCTCATAATTTGAGGAGCTCTGAACGTACAGCCAGTTGTCAAAGCATAACATATTGTGGAAGAGAGAAACAAAAAAAACCCCAAGCCATTATGGGGTATGTGTATGTGTTTTTTCTTTAAATAGAATGTTAATTCAACCACTATTCTTGTTACTCCAACTGGGCATTTATTACACTACCTATTCTAACACTGTGCCAATCTTCTGTGGCATGTGGAAAGGTTGGAGTAGTTACAAAAATTCTAAGTTGCCTGTCCATGTCTATTAAAGTATCTAATAAAATTGCAAAGGTTGCTATGCCCGAGTTACAATAATTCATGGAAATATGTCAGACTGATTCTATTCCAACAAGTATGATTGAGATACTTGGAGTGTGCCTGCATCCCCAACTTGATGCAAATCCTTGGTTCAATATTAACTCTAAAGCACCTAAATAACAGTAGCCTGCTCGTCAGGGCTGCTGAGTATTTATGCTGGTTTTGAATTTAGCAGTTCTGTTGGTGCCAACTGGTCAGAAGCATCAGGCTGGTTCTTATTCAAGTCTGGCAAGGTTTCCTTAATTAAAATTGCAGCAAGTTCAGTATATTAAATATTTAAAAACAAAACACAAAAATCCCCATGTTCGCCCTTGAGTTAAAACCCTGTTTTACACTAAATCTCAATTTCATGACTGGATTTTCAATGGCATATGAATCTCCAGACTTCATCTCCTGCAGTTAAGGATGGATTTACCAGAACTGCCTTCCTACACAGGAGTATTTAGCGGCAAAATATTCTAAGGTAGACTGGCCTAACGACTTTGAAGGGCTTGCAGTAACGGCATAGTGTGGCATGATGTGACCTATCACAAAAGCCAAGAAGCCTTTGCTTGTTTCAAAGCACCTCTTTGATTCACTAGTGCCTTCCTGAGTGGATGGTGTTAGTGATACGTTCCCACAAGGAAGCTAAAAGGAAAAGTATTTTCTTTGAAAAATTTCAGGACACACAACTTTGTTTTCCATCTGCATCAGGAAGACTTGATGACACTAGCTATAATGTATTAAGTACATTTCATAAATTCTTGATCTTGAAGCTTAACGTATTTCTGTGAATCATTAGCTTTCTTTCAAAGATAAAGGGCATCGCTGACTATGTTTAAGTTGGCTTTGTGGAATCTTGCTGCTTCTTTTTCCTTTTGCATTATTTATAAAGTTAGGTCTAATGACAGTTCTGTAGTCGATAGTGTTTGTAGTAGATGCATGTAGATTCTGCTGGCACCATAATTTAAGGAATGAATTGTATTACTGGGCACACCAAGCGCTGAAGTTTTAAATTATTCAAAAATGTTTTTGTTGTGAGGTGGCACATTCTCATTAGCATGGATCTGGTCAGCCAGGCTGAATCAGTCATGCGGGGAAAACTTGCGAACTGCCAGGCTTGTCACCTCCTGTTAACTCAGAAGGGAAACTTGGCCTGAAGCAAGTCTCGACTGGGGAGTGTGTGGACAATATTGATAGCAGATGGTACCCACTCTATGAGCCCTGAAGGAACTTGGCTGCACATTGATGAGAGAGGACATGGTTAGAAGAAGATTTTGTTACTCATTTGAATATGAAGAGAGAAATAGGAGAACTTGCTGCCTTGTGCTGCTGAAGAATAAAAGTCCAAACTTTAATGATGTAGGTACCTGTAGCTGATGGACTGAATACAGTGCTACAGTGAAGTCATAAGCACAACTGTGCTCGTTGTGCCTAATTTCAATTCTAGAAAATTATTTTTAGGAGGAGGGAACATATAACCTTTGTGCTTCCTTTGCCTTAAATTTGAAAGAACCTTTTATTCTCATAACTTTTCTCTAAAGCAAACATTTTCTTGTTTGTTTTTGGCAAGGAAAAAAGAAAAGGGCTCAGTAGCCAAGTCTAACTTTCATTTGCATGAGAATTGGAGGCAGGAGGAACTTGGAAGCAAACAGCAAGGCTCCTTTGCTTTGGTGCTGTCTTTCATGATGCATAGTGGTATTGATACATTTGGTGTATAGGATGAAATTTTGGTTGTCTTGCAGTCATGAGGGATTTGAAAATGATTTAAGCATTAAGGGGAAAATAAGAATTTCATCCCAGAGATTGAATGAGGCATAAGGATGACTAGAGAATGGGGTATGTGTAAAATGTGAGTTTCACACAGGAAACTTGCTTCTGTTACTTACATTTCATTCGTTATAATACTGTAAGTACTCAAAATGGTACCAAAGAAACAGAATTAGTAGTCCCATACTTCTCTTTATATTTGGTATAGCCCAATGATATGCTAAGCTTTGACTAGTTTCTTGGGCCAATGAGTAACTGTATATGTATTTTAAAAAAAACAAAGATAATTAGTGTTCAGATTATTTTGCTGATCAGTAATACCTCAGGTGCTTCTTTTGCTGTACCCAGAATAGAGGATAGTCATCACTGGCAATGTTCCAGAGTTGAAAAAAAGAATAAAATTCTGTGACGGTGGTTTGTCAGCCTGTGGTGTCCTCAGACCTGAACTGCCAAACCAAAGTGGGATTTTAATAGGGAAAACAAAATTTTAAAGGAAAAAATAAGCAGTAAGCTTGTATCAGATGTCCACACTAGAAAATGTGGCATTGCTGATCATAATTTGATTTGAAAGTAGTAAACTATTGTTATCCTGAAAGACAATACTCATAAATAGGATAGCACCAATATTGGTTCAGTCTGGTTTAGCATAATGGTGCACACATTTCAAGCTCTAGATTTGTGTGACATGGCACTGGTAAGTATCTGACTGATGTAGTCTGTCTGTCTCTCAGTGATTTTTAAATGAGTAACTGATCACATCTCCCTTGCCATGAAATGAAATTCATGCTGCTGGATGAATAAGCAAACAACTTAAGGAAAAAAAATGCATACGGCTTTGGTTTTTTTATCACCCTACTCTGAGGTCTAGGAGGAGAACCACTAGGTCAAGGCAGTGTACAACTGTTCAGCTGGTGGGTGGAGTGAGCAGTGTTCTTGACATGATTCAGAGGAACTTTTTTTTAAAACTTTTTTTCTAGAACATCTCAGTAACCTCATGTGCAGTAAACACCTATAGCTGTTCTGCAACTCTGTAAATGCCTCCCTAGCAGAAGCCTGTAACTCTACTGAAGACTGCATGAATTGTATGCTCTTTGGAAGATTTCTGTTTGTTGGTGGTTGTTTGGGGTTGTTTTTTTTTTGTTTGATAGCACGCACTTGCCTATGATGACAAGTGACCAGTTACTGAGGTCTAAAAAGCTCTGTTCAGGATTGATTGCAAGGGTCTTTAAATCAACTCCTGTAAGATGTGACGAGTTCAATGGGTGCATTTGTCTTACTGTACATATGTTGCTTTTTTTCAGAGAAACATTAAATTTATAAAATAAGTTTGTGAGTATTCATACAGGAGAAGGATTAGGCTCAAAAATCAGTATTGTGGTTGAACTACAAGTACTTAGCAAAGGAGATATGTTATTATTACGGAAAAAGTCAAGGATGACTAAATCTTTATTAGATATGTGACTACATAATTCAGAAAGCTCCTCTGACCCTTAGTTTGGTGGTAGACCCTTTTGTTATACTAAGCATAAATATACCGGAGATTCGGAGAGAATAAAGAGGAGAGAACACTTCTTGCTACATAAAACAACATGACTTTTTGATTTAAGCATCAGTCATTCTCAGTGCATTAACTACATTTTATCAGATTGTTTGACCTTAGCTGTCAAGGGAGTAAATGTAATTTTATTTCTCCATAATGAAAATAACATCAGGAAATATATGCAAGAATGCTTGTTTAATTTCCTCCTCCCTGCATTCTTTCTCTGGAAAATTATGAACTGTTGTCTGTCATATGAAACATGTTTTTCTTAGTCTTGACTTTAAAATATGAACACATTTGTTTTTACTTCAGAATAAAAAAAAGTTAGTATTAAATGAGGTAATCAAATTCCTATCTTTCACTGTTCAGTGAGTGGAGCTGAACTACTGCTTAATCTTGTATGTTTAGTACTTACAGATTTAGACAAATCTGTGTGTATCTGCACTTCCATTACTTCGTAGTATTAGTTTAACACATTAACATGAACAAGATAAAGTGTTTCTATTCCTGCATAGTAATCAATTCCAGTGAACTGGTGAGCAATCTGAGAGAATATGAGCACATCCCTCTTGACTTGGGGCAATTGAGGGAATTCTAAAAGAAAGATATAATTAAAAAGAAAGGGAAGAATCCTAAAAGATAAGTTTCAGAGGTTGCCTGTTCACTAAACATGTTAACAGATGTATACTGGACAACTCTGGTGCTGGCCAGTAAAGGAGAATTGCAAGAAGAACAATTTAGATGTTGAGAGAAAGTTTTGCTCTGAAGTCAAAAGAACATTTTTGAAGTAGGACATGTTCGATGTGGCGATGTAGTATTAGTTGGCAGATATATCGTGTAGAGAAGATTAACAACTGCCTAATGGACAAATGTAAGATAGCCGACAGAGTATATGACTAAAAATAACATAAGAAAATGGAAAATATAGGACGAAGGACTAATATTCTGTCAAATGCATGAAGTGATTGAATAATCTCAAGGAAAATCATAGCAGTTGAACTCCTAATTGTGGTGGGTTAACCCTATCTAGCAGCGAAATGCCCACCTATCCTTACCACTTTCCTTAATGGGACAGGTAAAAAATAGAAAGAAGAAAACTTGTGGGTTAAGATAAAGGCAGGGAGATTGCTTATAAATTACTGTTGTGGGCAAAACAGGACTTGACAAAAATTAACTTGTTGCCAATTCAAATTGAGTCAGGGAGTAAGAAACAAGTAAGTTTTAACCTTGCCCCAGGTGGCACAGGTGGGATTTGAGAACTGATATAATCAGTACATAGCAGTTTCCCTCTCCTGCTCCTTCCCTTATGCTCCAGCACAGGTCCTCTCCACGGGCCACCAATCCTTCAGGAGATAACTACCTGCTCTGGCATGGGGTCCTCCATGGACTTTAGCGTGGAAGTGTGGATACCAGCTCTGATGCCTGGAGCACTTCCTCTTAGTTTGGTCTTGGTGTTGCCCCTGCTGTTTGCCTCATTTTCCTCTACTTTTTTTTTAAATTCCTCTGCATGCATGGCATTTTCTGCCCTTTCTTGGATTTGCCACCAGCTTGGCTTGGGGGCTCAGCTGTGCCCTGTGGTGAGTCTCTTGGTGTATGCTAAACCCGTTGTGCCAGGGCAACCCCTGGCCTCTTGTCACAGAGGCCACCCCTGCAGCCTCCCAGTACCAATTCCATGGGCACCCACTCTCTATCCGTAATTCACCTAGAAATTACCTTCTGCAAGTCTGGAAGGAAATGTGCTGTAGGGAATACAGTGCTCTCTACTTTTTTTGCTATTGTTACTGTACACCTGTTTTGTGGATAAGTCATAGGGAAGGAAACAGTAGGATTCTCACCTTTAGCAAGTTACGTGGTCTTACAGTCACTCATGAATGAACTGACAAGACTGAAAACATTGACTTGCAGGCACTCACCATTTTATTTTGCTTTTTTATTTTGTGGCATTTCCTTAAGTCTGTCTCTAACACTCCGGATGCTTTGCACAAAAGTTTAAGAAATATTAATGTAATTTTGAGGAACACTCACCTTCCACTTAAGCTGCGCTTTGTAGACAAGTCTTCAGTTCATGGCTGCGTGTTTCTGAAAAAGCTCTGGTTTATGGACTTCAGTTTTGCTTTTCTGTAGATACTGAGCAAGAAACAACACATAGCTGGTCTGCTTTTGGAAGATACGGGAAGTGTTTCTTTTTGTCCTGACGTTCTCTTACTCTCATAGGATAAACAATATTCATAGACCAGGAGGCTGCCAGGTAGGAACATCCCCAGGCAGGGTGGTGAACTTTGTAATAGTAGTCCTTTCTTCTTTGTGTCCATGAACTAAAATGTTACAACATAGTATGTTCTCAGTAGGCTTTCCTGAGCCACATTACACTATAGCCCTGCACGCCCTCTGTCTAGATCTGTACAGTTGCGTATCTCCATGGAAAAAGAGAATGAGAAGAATTACATTATGGTGGAGACATTAATAGCTTTATTAATGAGAGCTTCACAGATTATTTGTTTATAATTTGTTGTGGTTTAATTCACAATGGGTGAATCATGTTTGCAGTTCTAGATGAGTCTCTGTTGAGCCTTTATATGATATTGTGACATTAAATGTAGGCCATAGATGTTACAAAACCTTCCAGCACTTCATGGATGTTTTGTGTAAACACTGAAATGGGGCTATTTCTTGCGTCTGGCTATAGTTGCTAAGTGAATTAAAAAAACAGAAGTGCAAAGAAGTCTAGACATACTTCTCTGGATTCCTCAGATCTCAGGAGTCTTGGTCTTTATATACAGATTCAAATTCTAAAGGACTTGCTCTCTGAGCAGCAGTTCACATCCCAAGAAACTACAGTTTGTAACCATCCCCCTCTTCTGCTGTGGTGACAGATGTGTTGGGAGGAGAAAACATTACTTTTCTTGTAACCCTGCAGGAGCAGTTACTGTAGACTATCTGTGGCGTGTGCGCGTAGCTGAGGACCATATTCTGCCAGGGGAGTATCTGTTTGCAACTGGAGCTTTATGCTGCTTGTTTTCAGGATTCATTGACACCTAAAGACTTTTTCCACAAAGGAGGAACGGATTGAGTAAATTGAATCTTTGGTGTTATTCCTGTCTAGATGGGCTTCCTAGTAGATGGTCCATGGTATGTACTCCTTAGTCAATGTAGGGTTGGTAGCTGCAAGGGCAAAATGGTGAACTAATAGTAAATCTGCAGTCTGCTGTCAGAGATAACTTTGAGAAGGGATTACTGGATGGAAAAGATGACTCTACCAATTTCCCCTTCCCTTTCCCCTACAATTTCTACTCTGATTCAAGTCACTTCTGTCCCAACTGTGATACATACAACCCAAATAAATTCAAGAGGACAAACATATGGGTAAAATAGAGCTTAATAACTTAATTGAGAGCTGGAAACAGAAAGGTTAATGAAGTTACAGCGTCCCAAGTATTATGAATGTAATTTTACTGATTTTTTTTGAGTCAAAACCAAGGCATGAAAATGGTGCTACCATTCAGTGAGAAAGGGGCAGGAGGAGGAGAGGAACTAAAGTAGTGCATTGCAACTAGATTGGCAAAAAAGATAATGAGTTACAGCTGTATTTAAAAGAATCTTTCAGGTTTTGAAAATTAGCTAGTGATGGATGGATGGAGGCTGTGGCAATTGATATAGCAGTATTGCCAAGTGAAACAAATTTGTTACCAACAGGGAATAAAATATATGCTACTGAAACCCTTTAACACAGCTTGGAACTTAATATAAATAAAGTATATTTTAAAATTATGCCAACAGTTGTTCCCAAGAAGCAATTTTGCTGTCTTTGATTCCCCCTCCTCCCCTGCATGCTTCCACCCCATCAGTTTATGGGTGCACACATGTTTCTGCATTATGTTTTAATAAAGAATTATGGTCCAATTTAGCAACTCTTACAACCAAGCTGAGGAGGCACTGCATTCAGGGATATGCATGTTGAGCATTCAGTCACACAACCTCTCCCAAAGTGTTCAAAAGTCACCATCCAGTTGGCTGTGAATTGTCAAAAACAGTCCTACTATTTTTTGGGGGGACTGTAGATGTGCCTAGAAAATCTAGTCATAGGCTAGCAGCACTCTGTCAGGCAAGGTGTGAGCATGGCCCAAGAAGATGGTAGTTGTCCCAGAGAGCACAGGATACCCCTTCTCCCTTCTCCCAACTTCCCCATTCAGAATGGGATTAGAAGACAGTGCTGTCAGATCTTTTATTTCATCAATGTTGCACCTAAATTTTGAATTTAACTCCTGTGATTTAAAAAGATGGATATAGCAGGCTGAAAACAATTAAGGAACATGCTCAATCTCCAGGGCTTTGGAGAGGGAAGAATAGGAGACTTTTTTATCCTGTACTACTTGCTTGTTCTTTTTATAGACAAAATATATAGCTAATGGAAGTAGTGAAATAACTTAAATCTGACTTTGGCTCTTTAATAATAGATTGATTTTTTTTTTTTTTTTTAAAGTGCGATGAGACATGCAGTTTGTATCCAGTATTTCTAGTGAAAATGTAAAAATCTGGACCAAAACAATGGCAATAATTATGCCAATTTCAGAAGCTTTTAAAATCTTATTCCATGGTTGTGTTTTGTGTGCCCAGCATCTGTGAATTCTGCCTGTTGGTGAACATATATTGAATTTGAACGGATCGATAAAGCCCATGAGTAAGTGCTGTGCATCTCTGTCATCCAACGAGTAAAGTTTCATGTGGAATGCTGCTGACAGTATGTCTACTGAATGCTATTAAAATGGTACAACATATTCTCTCAAAACAAATCCCTAAGCAATAAGAGTGGGTCTTAGGCCCAGCAGGCATTTAAAACAAATCACTAATAGATAGATTGAAACTTTTCAAGAGGTACGACTGAGCATAGTCTGCAGTAAAGCTTCATATTACTTAGGCTTTCTATTTACTTTGAGATGGCTTATTTTTTGATTAGGGCTTAGGACTGCTCATTTACGTCTGTGAAAGGAATAGACACAGGGTATGGGTTGCTATATAATCATAAAAATGATCTCATTTTTTCTGGCATTTACTTAGAAAAAAAAATAAAGTATTACCTTTTTTTTTTTTTTAAAACAAAAGGAACATGTCAAACGACTGTGTGAACATAGAACTGGATATTGTGTTGGCTCCAGATCATGGGAAATCTGCAGGCCTAACACATTCAGCATCATTTGACCTGTCCAATGGAAGTGAGTTTGAAACAATGACATACAAGATTGTAAATGAGATTTCAGTTATTGGAGGGGATACATGGGACGATGGTGATGCCACTTGTGTGATTAAATAAATGTCACTTTCTTAGGGTTTATATGAACTTGTGAAGCTTTAAGAATTCAGATGGACATGACTGACAACACTCTTGGGAGAACATAAATACTTAAGAAGTTAAAGTCCCATTTGAGGTGTTATTTCTATTACTCTAAAAGTAAAAAATGTAAAAGGAGGGAGGGTGCTTTCAGCCACATACCAGCTTAGATGATTGCAAACTCTTAACAGTGTCTGCATGTCAACAGTTCTTTGAACACTGTACCTAAAACTTGGGGTTTTAGGTTGATACAGGGGTGTGATACAGGGAAGTGCAAATTTATAGCCATACTCTGCCAGTGTTCATCCTTCCTGGTAGTAGTTAAATGTATCTGCTGCCATATTGATATAACTGAGCTGATTCACAAAATGAACAATAGATGCTTCCCCTGTAGAAGTTAAAGGGTGAGGAGGAATAAAACATCATATAATTCAGTGTTCAGCTTATGGTGCTAGGGAGAGCAGAATAAGATGTATTTTCTACAGCCTCCTAGTCCTCCTGCTGTGACTCTTTTGTCAAGGAGAGAATTTTAGAAGCTTTCGGTACTTTGGAACTCAAGCTACCGAAAATAAACCAGGTAATTGAAAGAATACTACTGAGTAATGACTCACAGCACTGGAAACCAATTCTGATGTTCTTTTTCACTCTGAAGCCAGTTTTTATAGAGCAGTACTAATCCAGTACATGAGCCAATGCATATAGACAGGTTTGGAACTACAGATGCAGAAAAGAAGCAGAAAATGTCAGGAGTTTAAACTTTTATAAAGGTTGATAAGACAGAGAATGCAGTTGATAAGGGCAACAATCTTGAAAGAGAACCTTTTAAGCAGATTTCCTGAAGGTAGTCCAAAGATTAAAAAGCTGATTTTTAGGAAAAAAAAAAAACTTTATAAAAAGAAAGCCGTTTATATTTTTATCTGCATCTAAGGGCAAGTAAACATTTGCACTTTAATACTTTCATGTTCAGTTTGAATGATTATGCAGAAAGACACTACATTTGCATTAGTATTTCAAGGGTTCAGATTTTTAGATATCATTTTCCTTTCCAAAATGAGAAAATACATGCATGAACTTATTTTGTTACTTACAGTCTTTAGTTAAGAGACTGTAAGATATATCTCCTTATGCTACTTGCAAGTACCATTCGAGATTAAGTAAAACTAATAAAGAAAACTGATAAACTACTTTATATGGTATATGTCACTGTCAACCCGTGTCCCAACCAGGTCTGAGTGATCAGTTAACCTTGTAGACTGCTTAGCATTTTTCTGTGAGAACTTAATCAGTGACCTCATAGGAAATGAAATACTGAATTCTTGGTCTGAGTGCAGTATTTCATGATCCTGTGTTCTGACCTTTGCAGTGTATGGATTCTCCATTAAACTCTCCAGGTAACCTTTTCCTAAAATTAATTGTAAGCTATGGAATTCCAAACTGAGAGCTCTGAATATGGACTCAAGGGTATGACAAAACCCAAGCAAAACCAGTTGTGGGTGTCAGGTAAGTGAAGAGCAGGTACCCAATTATAGTAATTTCTCACGTAGTTTTGTTTTTTTCCCTCCAGTACTTCCAGAATTCTAAGAGGTTTGAACTTTGTTTTTGTTTTGCTTTCCAGGGATATATTGCTTCTGATGAATTGTTAACAGTGGAAAGCTATTTTGGAGGTGTTTGCTTGTGGTCATTAGGTTGGCTTGGGGACTCTTGTCAGAAAGCATATCCTACAACAGTTGTGTTGTTCTGTAAATGGTAGAGACACTAATCTTGTTCTAGGCCATGCAACCTCCTAGCCGTGCAATCATCTTGTGACTAGAGCTCTCTTAATGTTTATGACTGCTCTGCTCTATACTAAAAAGATGCTTAATAAATAATATAAGTGAAAATTGATCCAACCTGATGCTGAAGTCAGTTGCACTGAAATACAGCCCATGTGAAGTACAGCCTACAGCCCTCCGTGCAAATCTAGTGCCCAGTGATTTGATTGCAGACCTCAGAACTGAGTGCTCTCTTGTTTACCAACACACATGACATGAATTCTGCAGTTAATAGTGCAGCTATCTTTTGATTAGATGTTAAATTTTGGAGGCTAGCAAAAGCATTTTACTAGGATATTCAGGGCTTTACCTCTAAGTTTGCCACCTCTAAGTTTGCCATCCCTTTGCAGATTAGAGAGGCTATGAAAGCAAAAAGAGCAGTCTTGCAAGCAACACTCAACTTATTGGTAAACATTAGCAATGCCCTGTTACTGACAGCTGTCTTGTGGTGTGAACTTGTGAGCAACAGCATATATAACTTTGCCCGTGTTGTGTTAGAATAGAAGTTGCAAATGCGTAATGCTTCCTTGTTCAGTTTTTGGCATGGCAAATGCTTTTGGGCTGACAGAGCAGATTGCTAAGGCGTTCAAAACAATAAGAGACAATTCTCTCGCTCAACCAGAACTTGAAACAGCATGCTTAATTTTCTAACAATTTCATCTTGTTAATTATCTGTTCTTCTGAAACATCTTCCTTGGAAATCAAGATTTTGCAAGTGATACTCGGAAACTACAAGCAAAGCTCACTAGCTGGGACCCAAAGTTCAGTGTAACAGGGCATTACGAAAGACATCTTTACTTTGCCAGTGGATTGCACTTTCATTATGCATAATTGTATTCTAAGAAGCTTAATTTTAATTCCTACAGTACAAATTAAAAAAGAAGTTCCATGTAATTCCCAGTTACAGCAAAGAGGATTAGAAGTTCAAGAGATATCTGATATCTGCAAGTAATAAAGCTAACTATTTGGAGCCTGAGGGTTTTTTGTTTGAGCCGTTTGGCCTAGCCTGGGAAAACCATTAATCATAATGACCATTTTAAAGTGCTCCCTTTCCTTTACTGCCAGGACCACAGAGGTCATCTCCTAGTCATTCGGGTCAACAGAAAGGTCACACGTCTCCTCTTGCTTGACTACTGGCTCAGTGTGTTAGTTGACATTGGGTTAACAAACAGCCACTCTTCTCCTAATTATAGGAAACGTGGCAAGCTTGTACCGATGGACAAGGTTCAGACTTAAGGGAACATAGAGATGGTGGCTGGGCTTGTGGTTAAAAGCTGAAACAGCAATGTAAGCCAAAAGAGTTTTGCTCTCTCCTGAATGAGATGTAGAGTTTTCTGAATGACGCATTGGTTGGCAGTTGTCTGGTCTTTGGTATAAATTGGTACAGAGAGAAAGTTCCTATAACAACTTAGACTGCATATAGTTTTGTGTGGTAGCTTGTTTTGAGTCTCTGACCTCTGGAAGATTTAAGTACAATAATTTAAAAACATGCCATTAACGATAGGTTTTACACATATGTGTGTCTTATCTATATGATCAAATATGCTAATTTTAGTATCTTTATGGCAATGTTTGAGTTCAGTACTAGACCTTAAAAGCAGGTATTAGTTATACAGTATTGATGAATATACAAAGAGTAAATATAAACATGATTTTAAAGAAAAATAAATCTAAATACCATTTGCTTATGAACTTGTATTTAAAATGCATGACTTCACAGTGGTTTTGTTTAAGCTCCTGACTGATAAAAACATATGATGGGAGAAAAAGAAGGTCAAGATTTTGAGTCATCTTCCCAAGGCTGATTAGATGATCTCTAGTTCCTTATATCATACGCATGTCTACCGTCATGTTCTAGGAAGTTTCCAACAAATATTCGTAGTTTGTAGGGTCAAATCCTGATCGAAGTCCCATGGGAGCTTGAAACAGCAGGGTTAGAAATGTGTTCTAAACCGTATTTTACGGCCTTGTACGAATCATGCTGTGGTGGCCGCGCAGAGGAGAAGGAAAGATTAACATGGAAGTAGAAGTGCTGTCAACGTGTGGGTGGAGAGCACAAGTTCAGCCACTGCAGGCCAGTCTCCAGCCACATAGTCATTCCCAGACCTGACTCACATAGAGCCTGAGGTGAGAGCTGGTTGCATGCTCTCTCTCTGTCCTAGGGCACCTTATGCTGCTGATTCCAATCCTGCAAGTCTACTGTTGCGTGCAGTTTCATTTTTACTTGTCTCGTCCTTTTATTCCCTTTACAGCAGCTGGCTGATAGTTAAGACTGAATTGCACTTTAACTTATTATACTCATTGGGGAGCTAATACAGTATCTTGTCACCTGTAAATTGCCTCAGCATGATACAAGTTGTCATTTCAAATGTGACTTCCTATCAGAAGGGAGCTGTGTGGATTAAGTTTCTTTCATTACCTTGAGAAACTTATCAAGCCTTTTTTCCTGTAGTCCACTTTGCCAGCCTCTGCAAGCCTGAAATACATTTTGCTGGAAAATAGGCTGCAGACAATGTGTGGTATTGGGTGCTCTGAAGCGTAAAAATAGATTTGCCAAGATGTATGAATGTGTAAGTATATTTGCGTGTCATTATATGTTTATGTGCTTTTCAATCAGTTGGTGTGCCTTCATTTTTTTAATTACTTTGAAAGCTTGCTTTTGAATTATAATTTGCCCCTTTTTCTGATACAATCATTTAAATATACTAATATAATTCCATGAGCTTACTAGCTGGTCCGACTGGCTTTCACTTCACATCTGTTTGTGGCTCTGACAAGAACAAATTAGTACTATTTTTACTCCAGTGAAACGCTCACAAGTCAGAAGGACAATGGAATCAGTGTGTGAAAGTGATTCGTGCCTAATCTTACTATGCAAGTCTTATGCATCCATAGATCCAGGCTGCTATCCAATATCTAGAAATTTTTAATCTATGTTTATACAGAAAAGCTAATGATTCTGCACAATGAATACAAGTTTGTCCCATGACAGAAGAAACTGTAGAAAGGTTGGGTATTATCCAAAAGAGGCAATAATATGATTCAAGATATAGAACAGGCTTTGGAGCTGTGTTCAAATGGGACAGAATAGACTTCACAAACGGGATGTTTTTTGATCTAAGTATAAATCTTGTGATTTAGGGCATTCAATTAGCATTCACGGGATGCTGTAAATATAAAAGGTGTTTAAAGAATGAAGGGGGATGAGCCTTCAGCTTTTTCACAGAAAATTCATTGCTTTGTGGTTAATGGCAAAGTGAGAACTTCCTTCTGAACAGTCCCATAACTTCCTTTTACAGGTGCGTATCTCAGTCAAAAGTTCCAAATCTACTTAAATCTGAGTATTGTGGTGTTTTGCGGAAGAAGTCATAAAGTAGTTCTGGTAGTAGTAGTTCCATCCCCAAAATTCCGAAATTCAATAACTACTACTTTTTATCTGTGTATCTCGCATACTGTGCCTTATGTAGCATATAAAAGAAATTTTTATTAGGAGTGAATTCCTCAGACACTGGGGTGTCTGAGCTGCTTTCTGTATGCAGAAGGTCTGTGGTTGTTTTTCTTTTTATATATTTTTTTTCTTTGGTCTTCAGGATCTTTAGTTGTATAGCTTGCTTTCTCTCCTAACAGTCTGATCCTTACAGCTTCTTTCCTGCTGCTGTTTTTCTTGTAGATTGTTCTCAGGCTTACTGACCACATTTGCTTCTGTAGTACTTTAATGTCTGTTCGGAAGTTTCCCAATTGCACCTATTCAGAAACATTTCATTTGCAAAGACCCTAAATTCAGTAAACCTGTCATTCTGCTGAATAGGACCTCTGTTTACAAAAATGTTTTCCCTTCTACATTCTTATGGACTCAAAACATGACTTAAGGGAAAGACAAGACACTTAATTTCTGGTAGTAGAACTATCTAAATTAGTGTGCCATCGGGATATTTCACATAAGGTTCTGTCTACACTGCACAAAAGATGGCCAAGGTAGCTTAAAACCTAGCAAGCTGAATACAGTGACCTGTGCTGGGCCTTTGTGTCACTTCAGTTGTAAAGAAATAAATACACCCTCAGTATCCAGCTCTTCATCATAAGTGAAAGGCTGTTTGTATTCCCTTCTCTTTCCTCTATTTTCTTCTTGTCTTCCTCTTCTTCTTCCAGTAAACAGAGGCATCCTACACAGTGGGGCTGCCGTGTTTCTTTTACTATAGAAACAGTGAAAACAGGACTGCCGCTCCAGGACTTGTTAAATGTTACCTTCTCTTCCAGTCTGTAATGTCTTCAGGGTGTTTCTTAGCTCTCCAAGTCAACTTTTTTCTAGCTCTTAGAGTAGTAGTGGAGTAGTTCTGAATATTTAATGTAACTATCTGCTAATACTTACTATCAGATGATATGTCCTCCAACTGCTTGGAACTGCTGAACATACCTCAGTTGTACTTAAACACCTTCTTCTGCAAAGAAATTGTACACCCCATTCTGTTTTAGGCACAAACTTTTAAAAACCTGCATGTCCTTACTGTGTGTATGGTGAGTGCCAGCTGGGAAGTCAAGATACTAGCTATTTATCCATCCACTCTTACAATATAATGCAAAGTGTGTGTGCAATTAAACCCACAATTTAAAAAGAACAAAGCTTCTATATATGCCCGTGTTTCATTGAAATGAGAGACATTTGTTAAAATGGAGATCTTTGAGATTAGAATGCAATTAAAAAGTGCAAGTTAACTTTTTAAAATGTGGATTCGTAATTGGATATACAGTCTTCCACTCCTGGGTCACCAGTTCAAATCTATCCCAGGTCAGTAGTCACTGAATCCTGGTACCATCTAACAGCTGGTGGTTTATGTGAAATGAGTAGCCTGTCTTCCTTCAGTTTGTAGTGAACAGGTGTCCACACAGCAAAAAAGCTACTACTACAATTGTTAGCTTAGCTGGCTGGCAGTCTCTGTATGGAAGCAAAAACTGGGGTTTCTGTAGAATGAAACTGCCCTGCAGAACTTAAAGTTTTTTTTCAAATTGGCACTGAAGTTTATTTGTGGATAAAATTATAAAGTTTGTAATTCTTAGATTCTCTTCTTAAACTGCAAATAAGGGGAGCTATGACATGTAATATAATGACCAGGATGGCTGTGTCGAACTCTAAATTACCTTTGTAAAAAGGAAGCAGTAAGAAGACAGTCTATTCTAAGTATCTAAAGATCCAAAAGAACCTGTTATCAGGATATTGGTATTTTTATGGTCTAGAACATTGCTAAAACTTTAAAAATCTAATTAATTTTAACAAAACCCAACCAAAACATCCAAGGAAGTTCCTTGAAACTGTCTCCTGCTCGATGCTGTTGTTCTTAGCTGATACTGTCTCCCAGATCACTTTACAGTCTTCCATGAGAGCAGTGCTACAGTGGTATCTTAATGTGCTGAAAGCAAGTACAGAACTTGAAAAACTGATATTTTCAACAGATGTATGCCCTGCCTATAGGTGAGAGAGTCTTGGACAGGTAAGAATCTGAAAAATTGAAAGTGAAAATCCTTAGTCATAGAGATGGATCACAAAATAGCTTTATCTTGGCCATCACTCCTCCTCTCTGCCTCCCAACTCAGCAGTGGGCTATATGGTCTGTGAATTTTTTGAGAGGTTTCTCTTCCCATAGAGCTCCAACTAAAGTACGGAACCACTTCTCTTTCTGCCCTTATTGCTTTGTCCCATTGTAACAAAAGTGGTATTTGGTGCTTGTAGGAGACACGGCGCTGCTCAAAGGCAGGATGGGACCTCCATGTTCCTGGAGTTTGGCTCAGCTGAGCAAGGCAACAAGCCTCTTGAGCCAGGGATGATTGCAGGACTCTGTCAGGCATCTCCTGACTCTCCCTGCTGTGAACACACCATTGTGGCAATTCACACCAGGGCTGGTGTGGTGGGGAAAAGAAAAAATGTCATGAGGACATGCAGTAAAAGGTGGCCTCACAAGGGCACAATGTTACACAGTTTTTCTTCAGCCTAACAGGTGGCTTGTCAACATAACTGTAATTTTATATAGAGGTATTCAGAAGCTTTAGAGACATAGACTATGGCATTTCAATTATGTCCATGCCTTTGATACTGGCGCTACAGTGTTGGGAATGGTATGGCACTATTTAAACTCGGTGTATGTCAGTGTTGGCTACATGGTTGTGTGCCTGGTGCCAGCTCAATACTTTCTTGTATCAATGACTGCTCATGCTGTGCATGTAAAAGGCAGCTGGGGTAGTAAAGCTTGGGTTTCGCAGATTTGTTGGTAATATGGATGAACACAGTGTTACAAACATCATGGTAAAAAAAGCCTCTTGCTAATGCACAATGTTCTGTAGAGTGAACATATGAGTTTAATTAAGTACAGAGATAATTGCATATGGTTTAAAGTGATGCCTTTGCTATTGGTTCTGGTCCATGTACAGTGTATGTGTATTTGTTATATTTTTGTTGCTTCTCAAGAGGAGCTACGTTACGTTCTCTGTAACCCTCAGGAAGAAACAAGGACACTTTTTGATTTAGAAAGGATTTGGCTTAAGGAGTATTTTAAGTCCCTGGATTAAAACAAAGATTTTTTCAAATTCATAAGGAATATTGTCTCTTTGTTTTTGTATTATGAGGGGTGGTTTCTTATCGCATTTATATTGATTAGCTTTACTGACTTACGTGAATCAGTATATGTGAAGGAAGAGTGTGATTACAGATCCATACTTTTAGTTCTGTCACATTTTTCATTCCCGTGATAACATCAAGGGTCCTTGACGTGCTTAAAGTCTGCTTATGACTCTCTAAAAGGAATCTACGCACAGTGAGCCTGATGTTTCCTCCTTTTAGTTGAATAGAGGTTTTTGCTGGTGATGTCAGAGGTCCTTGATACAGGCTATGATGTCACCTCCTTTTTATGAAGAAGAAACTGGAATTTATTTTCATTGTGCTCTCTACCCATCAATCTGAAATGTAATCATATTAATTTCTGATTACCACCAGTAGAAGTGAAATGAAAGAGAAACAAGCTGACAACTACTCATCGGGATTTCTGTGGCAAAAAGTAGTAGACTTATGATCTTAATTTGAATTTCAGCTGTGAATTTCTGTTTGTATGAAGTTCCCCCAATGATGTTAATTTCCCTTAAAGTTTTGTCTGCTCTCTGAGGCCTTGTATGGATCTTGTACCCTTAAAATCGCATTGCAGAGGAGATAACCTAACTCTAATAATATTAGATTAATTTATAGTCACTGAAATAATATGTAATCAATTCTAATGCTTAGTCTTTATTTCATTTGCTCTCAAATTTTGCTTAGTGAGTTGCTTATGGTTTATTGCATACTCCATAGTTGCTCATCTCCTTTTCACTTGCAGCTGCTGCTTTAGATGCCTTGGCAGCTGTAAGAAAAAGCAAGAGAAGCAATTGCTTAGATCTTCCCTAGTGTTGCTTGCAGCCCTACGAGCAGTGATGTGGCAGGAGGAACACCACTGCTTTGAAATGGAATAAACTGCAAACACCTACTTGATAACAGTGGAGTTTCAGAGGGGAGTAAAAGATGTGGCTTACTTTGGATATACTAAAAATGGAAGAGATGCAACAGAACAGTGTGAAGGTACCTGAATATAAGGAGTCAATCATCCCCCATGATTAGGGCACCAGGAACAACATGATGCTTCTTCCTGTCTGTTTAAAGCACCCTATTAAGCAGCAGGAAGATAAATAAGCACTTTAAGCCTGTGAAGTGGAGCAATGCTCAGTGCTGTCATTGTCCCCTCTTTGTTGCTGCTCAGTGGGGCAAAGAGGAGGATGCTGAAGTTGCACCCCAGACAGCAGATATTTTCTTTCCGCTGTGTGGAGTTGCCTGAGTGCCCAAAGACAAGAACCAGAACTGCTGAGCAGGAGAACTGAGACTCACAGGCTAAAAGATAGACCCTTACAATACATGCCAGGATTGTGGTAAGTTCTAGGTAACCCATTTCTCTTCAGTGAGGAGTGTTGGAAACCTTGTTTAGTGTTTGCAGTATATCATGGTTAGACCCAGCCAGCAGCTAAGCCCCACACAGCCACTTGCTTACCCCCTCACTCCCAGCAGCATGGGGAGAGGAAAGACAGTTTAATAGATAAAGGAAAAGCTGTGCATGCAAGCAAAGCAAAACAAACCAAGGAATTCATCACCACTTCCCATGGGCAGGCAGGTGTTCAGCCACCCCCAGGAAAGCTGGGCTCTATCACACGCAATGGTTACTTGGGAAGACCAATGCCATCACTCCAAACATTCCCCTCCCCCTTCTTCCCCCGTATTTATATGCTGAGCATGACATCATATGGTATGGAATATCCCTTAGGTCATTGGGGTCAGCTGTCCCAGCTGTGTCCCCTACCAACTCCTTGTGTACCCCTCCGCCTGCTCACTGGTGAGGTGGGGTGAGAAACAGCAAAGGCCTTGGCTCTGTGTAAGGCACTGATCAGCAGCAATGAAAACATCTCTGTGTTATCAAGGCTTTTTTCAGCACAAATCCAAAACACAGCCCTGTACCAGCCACTATGAAGAAAATTAACTGTATCCCAGCCAGAACCAGCACACTGTACAATGAGTAGGATTCCTCTGACAGTTGGACATTTTTCTCATAAGCAGCCAAGGGTTACCCTTTCCCACCACAGCCACTGGATTCTGTACCTTTTAAGTCCACAGAAATCATTGGTGATATAAGAGGTCAAACAATGTATCAGTTGACTAATTTGGCTGTCACAGAGGCAGAATCATTATTTCATAATTTGGTGTATATTATAGCAGCTCTTTAAGTGGAATATATCTATTTGGAATTGGTGATCAAATCTGGAATTACTTATGATGTTCAAGAATAAAAAGCTAGAGAAATACCAGAGTTCCAGTGTAGGATGTAGGATCTATTGTAGCTTATCTTTGCTGACTGATCGAAATTATGCTTTCCTCCATAAAAGAGGAAATTGCGTCTGGATGATGATCTTGTGCTAGCAAGAGGTACGATATTTGAAGGCTGTTTCAACTTCAGTGAAAGCAAAAATCTGCAATAGTGAAGAGCTGTGAATTTTGGAACAAAATCCCCTAAATTGTTGACATACTGGTATAGCAGTTTCTGGAGAAAAAGACGCAGGTCAATGCCTAAGAATAGGTGGACTACAGGGTAAGAGGATAATGGATTCATGACTTATCTGGGAATTGATAGAACGTTTACTTCTTTGGTTACTACTGCAGTGTGTGCCACTCCTATAGGAAACTATTTACTATTATTAGACCAATCAGAAAAGGTTGAAACAGTTAAAAGAAATGTAATGCATAGGATTCATCAGAATTTCGATGGCTGCCTAAAACTGTGATATATAATAGACCCTTGTTTTGAGACCTACCCTTTTCACTGTGCTTTAAGAACACTTAATATGTCTACCTGGCAAGGTAAATGTGCCTTAAAAGCAGCATTTTATACATTTTGGGGCTGTTTTTTGTTGTAAAGACATGAAAAGATAGTGTAGAGCTTTATTGCTTGCTTAAAGTATTCCTAAAGAATGCCTAATGATGCAGAGTTACCTACCTAATCTCAGACCCTTTAGAAAAAAACTTGTAGGGACTATTTGTCTCCTGATGGATTTCTGAAGATGCTTTGTGAAATAATGACTCACTGTGCTTACAGTAGTCGGCCTTTTGTTCCATCAGAAGTGGCTCCCATCATGCATCAAATCTAACGTACCAAGGATTATCACAAAAGAGCTTGATTCCTGTGTTACCATAGCAGAATAATAAACAGCAAGCAAAGAAGTAACTGTATAATCACTGGTTCTCTGCTCACAGTTATTGAGGAGGACCTGTGTAACCTTTCTGTAGTGGTTAAAAAGATAGAAACCTCATATACGCTCCTCCCCAACAGTTCTTTAATCTTATGCATCTCCTTAATGAAGGTAGGAGAGGGCGTTTACTCTTGTTTGTCTATTTTATGTGTTGGGTTCAGTATCCATACCTTAACAAATTAAAACTGGAAACCCCCTGAATTCTATTGGGCACATCCTCACCTTTTCTGTGAAAATTACATATTTGGCATTTCATATAGAGTGCCTTACTTAATACCTCAAAATATATTAATCACATGGACTATTCTCTGTTGGGATAATTAGTGGATTACATTGCCATAAAACTACAGTAGAAAGTTTACTTTTCTACTGTTTAATGTCACTGGAAGCAACTCCATCCTATACAACTGTTAAAGAAAAAAGTATGTCTTAATGCTGTGACCAATTTAGCAGAAAAGTATACCATTAAGATTTTAAAAAATTTTAATATTTTAAAAATAGTCTTCAAAATTTGTAAATTTTTAATGTGAACTTGTGTTTTCTTTCAAGATCACTGTGTTAATTGGGTAGAAGTTTGTATTAGATTTCTTGTTGAGCTGTACTGTTTCACATAATTTAATGGTAAAAAAAATACTAGGGAAAGTAATGCTTTTTTTTTTTTACCTTGGTGAATACAGTAACTTAAAATTGCTTGTGCAATTGGTTAATATACACTATTGTGTACTGAATATTATAGGGGTAAAAAATTACAGTGTGGAGGGGCAGAACAGAGGGTGGTTGTCATCACAACTCCTAGTATCTCATGGATTTGGCTTTTAATACATTTTTTGATTCATTGAGAATGGGGAGAACCTGAGTTGGTCACTAACTCCCACGCTATACCAGGAGGCCCTTGAAATGTCATTTGTTTTGTGATAGTGGTGGTCTAGCTACTAAAATTTTCAGGCTGTGTGACTCTACAGTTTTCACAAGCATCTTGGTCTTGCTCATATCTGACATGTGAGGAAGTTTTGATGTTAGATTTCTCACTGTTAGCCTTTTAACAAAGAGGGTTTTGTAAACAATGCTGTGTTTAAATCCCCGTGGCAAACACGAATGAATGCTTGAAGTGGGGATTTGACTGGAAGGTCATGAAGACCTTTTTTGACTGCTGAACATGCATCAAGTAATCCAGGTAGGGTTTTGAAAGATGTCATCTGTGCAGTGCTTTCATTTGGTAGTCATGTTAATAATTGCAAGATTATTGTTGGAAATAATTCGAAAAGGTGAACTGAAAATACTTTGGAAAAAAGAAGTTAGGGCTAGGAATGATTATGCTAACTTCTTAAACATGCTTCTTGCTGTGTGTCTGCAGTGCAGGGCATATTATCTCCCACTTAAAGATCTGTGCCCATATTTTCTACTAACGTCATATGACGTTTCTTTCATCACAACAGTTTTTTCTTGTCTGTCAGGACACAGATAAAGCTCTGTGTGACTGAAATTTTATACACTTTTTTTGGCTTTTACTTGTATACAACAGGGAATCTGCAGTTATATGAATACTGTGCAAAATTCTGTCTTGCTTTCTGTAGGCCAACTTCATGCATCTGTATGATTTGGTTATTGGTGCGACACTGCTGACAAAGATGCAGTTTCAGAAAATTCACTTGAGCCAGTGTGTATGTCTAAAGCTATCTGTGAACCTCTGATACTTAATGGTAGAACATGAACGTAGTAAAGTACAATTTTAAAGTGCTTGATGACCACAGATACATGAAGATGCCTTACTGCATTGTTCCTCGGTTTATTGCTCTTTAAATACCAGTCATGTCTCTGTTTTTGGTGTTTCCTTGGAGGAGAGGGAATGGAAGGAGTGGGGTGGGAGATGAAGTGTCAGTGGAAATGAAGATATATTTCACTCTTTTTCCATTTTTCAGGTCTGGAAAGCCCACATGAAAAACTTGGTGTTTAAAGGTCATTGCTTTTATCTGAAACACACAAACCCCTTTAGAAAGTTTCTTTATCTCTTTGCTTCACTTGACACCTACACACTAAGTTAGCTAGTATGTTGAACAGCAATGTCTAAATGCTTCGTTTTGTGTGTTTCTAGTTGCATTTTTTTCCAGAAGGGTCAAATTAGAGCTTGCACACTCAGAGCTGTGGCAAAGACGTCTGGCAGGGACCATCTCGGGTCTGCATCTTCAGGCAGACACTTGGAATGTAAAATTTCTTACTGTGAAAGTGCATCTGCTAGACATGTTTGCATTTACATTCTCATGGGCTGTTTTTTCACCTTAAATATATGGGGGTCTTGGTCAATTGGTGAAACCATATAC